>JAESVK010051497.1:0-21781 GCA_017140935.1 Hamamelis virginiana | reverse complement strand
AGAGAGAGAGAGAGAGAGAGAGAGAGAGAGAGAGAGAGAGAGAGAGATGAGAAATAGAGGGAAATAATACATTGTGAAAGAGAAAAGTGAAACAAATTAGAGGAAAATCATACCTTGTAAAAGACTCAATTAATCATAAAAGTCGTATTCTTCATAAAAAATAAATAAATAAATAAAAACCCAAATAGTCCAATGACTCAATTAGTCCACAAGTCAGTGGCTAAAGACTTTGAGTAGGTCGGATTCTTCAGATCTATCATAAAAGTCTCATTTTTGCTGATGCGAGAAGATGGCTTAAAACCCTATGTAACTTTAATCAGCAAATAAAAACGAGTGGGGTAGTGGGGGGCCATGTATCAATATGGTGTTGACATCCAATCAAATAAAAACCTAATAAGCAATAAACGGATATATCTCAATTAAAAATCAAAATTTGAATTGAATTAAATCTCAAAAACTTACCATAATGTCAACAAAACAGTTACACTATTTAAAAGGTAATAAAACTGTCCATAAAAACAATAAAAAGGCTAAATTTGCCATCAAATAATTAAAGTTGACTTTAGAAAATCCTGGAGGGATCTTTCGGTAAACATTATAGTATTCTGGACCTACCGGTATGAAATTTAATATCTAAGGGAGTCTCGATAATTTTTCCTTAATTAAAAGGATAATATGGTCATTGGTACTACTTTAACTATATGTCTAATAATTTTTCTATTGCTTTTTAGGTAAAGGATAAAATGAGATTATGACATGCTAAGATTTGTCCATGGGGGAGAGAGAGAGAGTGAGAGAGAGAGAGAGTCGTTCTTTGTTAAGAATAACTTAAATATGACATGCTAAATTATTCTTGCTACAAACCTATTGCTAAATGTGGCATTTTTTTTTTTTTTTTGGTTGTTAATGTTGGAGTGTGTCTGTATAGAGAGAGGAGAAAAATGATTATTTATTTATTTATTTATTTTAAGATGGATCGGGTCAGGTCGACCCATGATAAACGGGTATGGATATGGGTGGATCAAAACATGGTACTAATTAAATAGATAAAGATCATTTTATGGCCCAACCCATAACCTGTCCCTACCCACCCATTTACCACCCCTAATTCAAAACAACTTTTCCACCCAAAATTTCATCAAAAGTGTTGGGCAGGTTAGGCCATTCCCTATTCAAGTTGGGCTACAAACAAACTCAAACTTAAGGCCCAAAGAAAACTTTTTTTTTGGGTAAATAATGAGATTATGAAGAACATAAACGAACAAAAGAAACACCAATAATATCTTATGAGATAGGTAAGCACACTCTTCTTAGAAAATTCCGATTTCACGAAATCTCATTTATCACCTCATGGCTATATCCAGCTATAGCATCTTCCACTCTATTTGCCTCCTGATAGACATGTCTTAAAGTGCAGTACTCAAATGTGCTAATTAGCCATTTAATATCTTGTACCAAATTAGTATTGCCCATAATGCAATTAATAATTAACTTAGAGTCACCTTCAATATTTATTCTTTTAACTCCTTTCCTTTTGGTTGCAAGCAAATCTCTCAAAGCCTTGCATTCAGCAATTGGAATTGAAGCGATTCCTATCATGTTCACAGTTTCGATAATTGGAAAGCATTGCCAATCATGAATAATAAAACCTGTAGTAGCTACACGCCCATTAGTCCAAACAAACCCATCAAAATTAAGTTTAAAAGAATAAACATAAGGAGGATCCCATTAAATGAAGCGATTAATTTTTCTCATCTCCTTAATTTTTTCATTAGACTTATCTAAAGTGGTACTAAACCTGTCAACATATTCAGTAAAATTAGTAGCTGAAACTTCAAGAACAGAGAAAGGGTTTGGCTTATTGCCTTTAAAAACAATAGCATTTCTATGATTCCAAATATTCCAACATAATACGGCAATTTTTCCCTTAAACTTACCACTTTTATTACTACTACCTTCTTTGGAATTGAAAATTTTAAGAAGCCAGTCAGTAAAACATCCTTGAAAATTAGTAGGAGTAGGACAATCGTCTTTAATACAATTCCATATACCTTTAGCGAAGGAGCACCCCGCAAAAATATGATCAATAGATTCCTGAAAATCACTACAAAAAGGACACTCCTCTACCAAATTAAAACTCTTCTTTTTTTAATAAAGAATGAGTGGGCAACCTATTTTTAAACAAAATCCACATAAAAAAAAAATTTAATTCTTGGCATGACATTATGTTTCCAGATTTTATAAATTCTTATATTTAACATCATGATTTTCCTTACTTAGGATACAAACTGCTGATCTTACTGAAAATTTACCATTCGCTTCTGGACTCAGCAAACACTATCTTTAGTAGGCACAATAGGAATAGGAATAGCTTTAATAATATTAAGAATATTCTCATTTGTTACATTTTTAATTTTGTCCATATTCCAATGACCATCAAAAATAAAATCACTAGATCACTCTCTAGTCCCAATCCAGATTCGCCCAAAGAGTTTTTGGCATAAGTTCACATAAAGGCACATTAGTAGTCCATTTAAGGCTTCACAAAAAAGTATCTTTGCCATCATCTATTATCCACCTCATACTTTTTAATAAAATATCTCTAACTTGTAAAATCCCCTTCCAAGCAGGAGAATCCCTACTCCTGGGATTGGCTTCAAAAAAATTACAATGAAGAAGATACTTCTTTTTAATAATCTGTACCCATAAATTTTTTTCATCCATAAGAATTTTCCAACCTAATTTAGCTACTAAAGCATTATTAAAACAATTAAAACTCCTTATACCCAACCCACCCTCTTGCTTTGGACGACACACCTCCTCCCAAGCAACCAAGGCCTTATGACCTTTATCATTATCCCAAAGAAAATTCCTACAAATGCCATTAAGCTCCTTATTAACTTGTTTAGACAATTTAAAATTTTAAATGCCCCCTATATGGATGATGAGAAGAAGCAGACGGGCGGTCTGAATCTGGGGCCCAAAGAAAACTTTAAACCGGCTTAAGCTGCAAGCCAAATTCGGTCAGCAGCTATTAACCTTTTTTTTTTTTTTTTTTTTTTAAAAAAAAAAAGAAATCTACCAATTTTTTACCTTCTAATTTATTTTAATAAATGAATATTGATATATTTTATATGCTCAAATTAAAAAAAAAAAATCTTAAAAATAAGAATATGCACTGTTAGATCAACATTGGTAACTTGTATAATCTTAAAAACTATGCCATTAGTTGGTTGAGTCATAGGCCAGTTAAGCTCAAGCTATGGTTATAAGTTATAACTAGCTTACACATATTTTGGGATCACCTTTTGTCCCAGCTAAGCCCATTCCTACAAGCCTTCTTGTCTGACAAGATTAGATGATGAATTTCTGCGCTGATTGAGTTGATGTTTACAGTGATGGAGTTATTGGGCTATCCATAATTCTAGAAATATTGGATATCTATCAATGTCAAATAATCAAACGATTGACTGACAAGAATAAACAAAACCATAAGAGAGTCAATATATTTAACTTAAAGTTGTGTGCAATGTTTAAATCGATAATAGTGGAAAGGATCAACTGTAATTTGCCTTAAAAAATAATTGATTAGGGAGGCACCGATAGAGTAAAATAAGTTATCCCACATCACAGCTACTCGAAGTTAATCCGAAAGAGGATTAAGCAAGCAATTCAAAAATTGGTCAGTCCTTAATTAACTCTGATTTGGCCCATAATTAGATGGGATTAAGGGAGAACATACTGGGGATTGGGTGTTGGAAGTGACCTGCAATGTCAAGAACCAACACCAGTCAAGGTTTCTTTGTGAAATATGCCACCTACCAATAAACAGATTCGTGTCCATTAATATTGTCAGTCAATTAATAGTGGATATTTAAAATTGTTTGGATTTATTTAGGGGTAGCAATATCGACCCAAACCCATTAACCCACCCATACCCATATATTGTTAATGGGTTTGGGCCGATACAATTTCAAAAACAGGTGATAATAATATACAATTTAATAAACCCATTAATTAACCAGCCCATACCCATATCTAATATAATCATTTTCCACAAACGACATTAATTTTATTTCCAGGATGCTTATCGATCACCATTTACATGTGGGAGAAAGAATTCTAATAGCCTTAAAATTACTGCAGAATATGGTCAATAATAATATACGTAATATGGTCAAAAAATGCTATTTCATCTGCATATTCTATTTATCTTTTACCATCCATCTCATATGGATGATAGAATCTCTATAATCATGAAAAAATAAAAATTTTGTTTTTATTCATGTGAATGACATATCATATGCCATTATTATGCCAATTGGGATATGGATCCAGAGATATACAGGTGAAACAGACACACGGGTGGCTGGTGGTGTAGCATTGTTGGTAAGAATAACCCAATCCGTGCATGTCCTGTAAAATTGCATAATTTGCATTGCAGGGCCGGCCCCCATTGGTGGGGTACACAATTCGAACGTAAGATTCTAGCTTCCGTACAAGTCATCTTTAATTTTTTTTTTTTTTTTTTGTCCATATTTAATTTCTTGAAACATTAGCGTTACATCAAAATAATCATCATATTTTCTTTACATGTCTTCCGACCCCTTTCCTATAATGATTTATAGACATTTCCAATACCTTTTTTTTATTGTTATATATGATCATCATATATATTTTTTTCATTTTTTATTTTTGGCATAAAGTATGTTCTATAGGTCTATTAATTAAAATATTCGTCTTTCTTCTTTTGGTTATGCCTTGGACAACCTTGCTAGCTTTTGTTGAGGAACACTGATATATATATATAGCTGATGCAAAAGTCAGCATGAAACTCATAGGATATTGTGGGATGTATATTTTGAAAAACCGACCGTTGGATTAGATACGCTTGTTATGGATGTCACGTCTGCCAAAAATTACAGTGATCTAATGTAGACATCTCAAAATATAGTTTGTGAAAAATTATGACCGTTGGATTAGAAACCGACTGTTGGATCACTATGATTTTTGACATGCATGACATATATATGCATAGTATCTACTCCAACGATCAATTTTTCAAAATATACATCCCACAATCACCTATGAGCTTCAAGCCGACTTTTACGAAAGCCAGCAAGTATTTTAAGATCCTTTGTGTGTGTGTGTGTGTATATATATATATATATGAAAATATTTATATTGTGGCATCTTACAAATTTCTTTGGCCATGCGAAATAGTAGAACACTAGAACACAGTGATAAATTCATATTACTTTTCACTGGATATGAAATCACATCATGTGATATTCTCAAATTTTCATTGTCACTTTGTTTTGCACTTTATAAAGAAAGAACAAACTAGCTTTTTATTGATATTTACTCAAAAAAAACCATTTGATAAACTGTTTGTGACCATATAATGGGCTTGGTTTGGCTGCTGAGCAAGTATGGTGCGGCTCAGCAGCTCCAAGGCCTTTTGGCCAGTATAAATTCAGTGTTTTGAAAAACCGACCGTTGGATTGAATATTATTTCAATGTATGACAGGCATGTCAAAGATTACAGTGATCTGCTTGTTGATTTATGAGATACGGACTGTGAAAATTTTTTAAAGTATGTATGAAACACACAGACTGTTAAAATTTTTCACAGTCTGTATCTCATAAATCGACCGTCAAATCATTGTGATTTTTGGCATGCCTGTCATATATAGGAATAATATTCAATCCAACGGCTGATTTTTCAAAATACTGAATTTACACTGGACAAAAGGCCTTGGAGCTGCTGAGCCGCACCATACTTGCTCAGCAGCCAAACCAAACACCCATATAATGGATATATGGTAACAATGAGTTACTTTTAAAAGTTGAGGCCATAAGAATTTTTATTGGCTACTGCCCAACTTAAAAAATAAAAAATAAAATGCTCTTAATACTTTGCAAACCCAAAACTTTTCACTAAAATGAAAATATATATCAATACTCTCCAAACTTAAAACTTTTCACTCTTTTATCATTTCTTTCCAAAAGGGGGCACATTGTAGTAAGCAAACACGGCAACCAGGGTTTGTGTACCAGTGAAAAGCAGTATTAGAATGGCAGTAAGGACTGAAGAGATTCTCCACGGATAACTGCAATAATCACGTACCAAGATGTCTATCCATTCTGCAAGGATAGTTATAAATCTGGGAAACCGAGATTTAGAACTGTAATATTCATTGACTTTGTGAGATACTCCACCATAATAGCATCCGTGGACAAGAGTGTCACTATGAAGCCTGTTGAAGAGAGAATATGTGTCTTCTGCAGTTACATGATGTTGTAGAATTTTTTCACACGAAAGCACATCAACATCCTTCACTGTGTTAATCAGACAATCCAAGAATAATGCGTAAGATGTGAATTGAATTGTACAATGGCGGACACATTTCTCATATGCTATGAGGTTCCGAAATAAGGATTCTGATTGGGTTTTAATTAATATGGGAGGGATTTTAAATTCTCCATTATTGAACTCGATATTGAATATGTCATCACGATCCTTTCCCTTCTTGAATTTGATTCCAGCCCGTAAAAGATCTGTCACCGGAGGTACTTCTTGGTAAGCTGCCTCTGCTGGTAGCATAACTTTTGGTGAAAGTAAGCAACTGTGTAATAAGTCCAGAATATGCTTGATTTCATGTCCTTTTCTTGGTATGTATTGAGCTGGAAATGTCATAAGCATCATTGAGTCAAAGAAACGAAGAACGAGCTTAGGAAAGGTATCTTCTTCTTCTTCTTGATCTGATTTGGTCAGCTCAAATAGATCCTGGAGAATAAACCAAGGGATTTGGTTTTCCAACAAAATCAAGTCATGATAAATATTATCAAGCATCCAAGAGGAGTTGAATATTGAGTCGTCTTCATGTTGGGGCACCAACCATTGTTCTTTTCGGAAGAGCTCAATTAAGAAGCAGCCATCAAGTACCATCATTTCAATGAATTTATTGTCGTCCACATCGATTGGTTCTGCATAACACTCCCTTGCACGGCTCTGCAACTGTCCAATGCTCTGGACAAAGAGCTCTAAGGATTTCTCAGGAGGCCTTTGATTAATTCGATAGAGGAGGCAATTCAAATACCACAGCTTTATTTTCTCCATCTGTGATAGTTTATGTTTGCCATGGTGTAAAGGGCCAATTGAGACTATATTAGGATCAAAAACATTCTCGTCGTGTTGCCGCAGTGTCTCGGGGACTTTGAAGATGTAACTCGAGGAGAAGGATGGAGACCCTAGACGTAATTTTTCTCCAATGGAAGAGACCAATTGTGTTATTTCAATGCAGGCATGTGCAACAGTACTATTAGTTTCTGTCATCCCAGCCAACTTCTCTAGCTCTCAGGGGCTGTTTGGGAACCACTAAAACCGGTTCTACCGGATATAAGTTGGGTCCAAATATATGTACTCGTGTTTGGTAAATAAAATGAGAGGCATTTAACAGGTTTTTAATTGATCCAAAAGGGGCAAAAAGCTGGCTAGCCTTGTTCCAAGGCAACAGCTGGTTTTCACGAAAACCGTATACGGTTCTCGAAAAACAATACTGCAACGTCTCTTCACGCAACAACAGGGTCTCTTCTTCTTCCATCTGCAGAACAGCAGAAGGCCTCCTCTTCACCAAAAAGACTTCTCTTCAAGCAACGATTCTTCATAGGTCTTCTCTTCATGGAAAAAGGTGAGTTCCCCCTTGATTTTTTTTCAAGTTTTCTTTGATCGGTACTGTGAGTTTGTTTGTGGATCATTTTAATCCTTGTTTTGTTCTGATTAATCCCTAGAAACTCCATCGCATCTGATTCGATAATCTTACGGTTTTCTCTTTCTCTATATATCTTCAATTTTTTTCCTTCCAGTTAGATGCAAATCAATCTGTGGTTGATTATTGTATGTGAAAAGATCTGTGTTTATGTGTGTATACTGACCAGCTGCTATGAACTGAAAGGTTTATAGGTAGATCTGGAATGAGAGCTCTGTTTAAATATTACTTCGGCAACATTTTGGTCTCTTTACCTCAAGTCATTTTGATGAAAAATAATATGAAATCTTTTAAGAGTTTACTGATTCTATCTATCAACCCTCACTGTAGCTCCAAAATATAAAGTTTAACTCCCAATCATCCCCAATTAATTAACACAAAGACTGATGAGTTCAGTTTAAAGTTGAAGTGATCAACATTGTATTCCGCTCATGGAATGGCACCAAAGTCATTAATTGTAGGCACAGTTGGGTTAAAAAGACAAGAGCAGTGGAGAGAGAGAGAGAGAGGAGTAGGGTCTGGGGATTTAATTCATCTCGTTGACTGCTTCACAAGAAGGCAAGCAGCTGATTAATGATACCATCTTTCACTTTTCTAATAGTTTAACAGGGGGATTGAAACTATGTCACTTGTTATTTGGGCACAGCCACATGAAGATGGAATATTCTCTCTCTCCCATCCACCCACCCACCCAAACCACATGGAATAGTGTAGCTCATAGTCAATCTAAGAACCAAGAAGTTCTTTTATTTCACTAATCTGCTCCTTTTTAAGTGATTTGTACAAACAAACTCACAGATTTTTTTTTTTTTTATTCTCGAATCACATATTTTTTTTCCTCATGGGTTATCATATTCAATCTATGAGTAGTTTTTGGTTGAGATTTGGAGATTTTTTTATTTTTATGAACTTAAATTAATTACAAACATGAAGAGAGTGGATATATGGTTGAATGGGTTTGAAATTGGTAAATGTCCTTGTATGCATCTTCATCTTTATGGGTTAAGTAGTAGCCTACTCACTTCACCTTTATTTGTATTTGTGTGTGCACTTTGACTAGATGATGTGGGCTAGTCCCACTTCACCTTTATATGAATCCTAAATTTTTTAGCATGTGTATTTAGGGGATGGTTTTGGCAGTTGAAGACTTCGGTCTTTTACATTTGAAATTGAAGGTGTTCCAAGTTGGATGTGGGAAGAAAGGCCACAACATTAATTATGGATTCAATAACTACTTGCGTGATTTGTTTTGGTTGCCAACTACTTTTTTTAATTCTATTTTCATATGTTTCTAAACTTTGGTGTTATAGTACATTAACTAAACTTTGATAGAAAGAGCAATTGTAGTATATTATAACAATTACAGGATAATTTGAACCAAACAACATTCAGAAAAAAACTAGGACAGAACTCAGTTTTAGACAAACAGGTAATAAAATGGAAACAGTTCAGATATAATCTGACTGACAAAAAACTAGATAGGTAAATTGGTTCTGAACTAGACTGAACCAATTTCCTGATTTGCCAAACAGCCCCTCAGACAAGCGACTTGCCTAGTTTGTTTTGCCAAATGTAAGAGGCCGGTTGTAAATAAATCTAATTGAAAAAAAAAAAAAATGTTAAACATCACTAAAATTTGTCCCTAATAATATAACACTGACTTAACCCGGACTTCTATTTTTTATTAAAGCTACTTTCTCATTAATAATATATGGAAGATTTTGATTCATTAGGAACACATTTTAGGGACAATTACCAACAACTTAAGTAAAATAACACAAGTTATTTCATCTCAACGTGATGGTGTCACTAGGGTTTAGATAGTGATTAGAATTGAAAATGTTAATATTCAAACTATAAAGATTCAGGGGAAACAGAGATAAGTTAATTTCAGAATGAGTGAATGAGATTACAGAAGAACTTACCTTAGATAACTTGTGTGAATGGCAAATTTTAGAAAAAATGATATGGAATATGATGCTGATGCCCCGACTAATGGAAGCTCTTAAAGATTGGGACTACTTCAACTCTCATTCATAATATCCCTGCCCATCTCTCTCACAGTATTCTCTACCTCTTTCATTCCAATTTTTGTGGGTGTCTCCTAAAAGAGCTCTTATAGCAATATATATATATATATATATAGAAATGATCCATTGCAGTAGGTCATTTGACCGTGTTCTGGTGGTCGGTTCGAAATTCTGACCGTTGGATATGATGCTCACCCCCTGCATGCCACGCCTGTAAAAAATCATGCCAATCCGACCGTTGGAATTTTGTAAAACCAGCTTTAAGCACAAATGAAATTTATATATAGACTTTGGTAGTTTTAGTCTGCTTAAGGGTGGTTTTACAAAATTCCGACTATCAGATCGACATGATTTTTTGCAAACGTGGCATGTAGGGGGTGAGCATCATATCCAACGGTCGGAATTTAAACCGACCACCGAAACACGGCCAAATGGCCGTGCAGTCCACTTGCAATCCGGACTGCAATGGATTATATATATATATATATATATATATATATATATATATATATATATATATATATATATATATATATATATATATATACAGGAATGATATAACACGGTCGGCCATGCACAGCTTATGTGCGGTCATTTTTTTTAAACCGTCCGATTATATGAATGGCTGAGATGCATGTAGAGAATCACGAATTTCAAGAAGACTTTTCGGTGCAACAGACTTTTCAGGCAATACACTTTCTCTCTCTTCTCTCATTTTCTACCCCAAATCCCTTCTTCTTCTCTCTCTCCTCTCCCTTCTCGCAAAAGCAACAGCAGCAGCCGCTGCCCTTCGCCCGAGCTTCCTGACTCAGTACTTCAAAAAGGTTTAGCCAAATTGATTGAGTTTGAGGCTATATATGGAAAACACAAAACAAGATCTGAAGACTATTTGTGCATTCAGAACTGGGAAGACGAATTGGCAGTTTGCATCCAAAAGTTTATTAATGTTACAGAAAATTTGAGTTGCCATGAGTCTTCCGAGAGCATAGATATTAGCTCACTAACTAAACTCCAGCGTAGAGCAAGAATTCTTCTGCAGCAAAGTTGAAGCGATGAACTCTTTTGCTCATAACTTGGGTGTGGCCAAATTTTGTCAGTTATTCAGGTTTTTGGAGAGCCTCTTCCTCGGCTGCGTTTCCACCATTGTGACCTACCAATCCGTTGCTAAATTTGTTGTTGGACCATTGCTTTCAATATTTTGGAACTGCTGGATGATGCAGAGTACAGTTTTGTGCTCATTCGAGCATGTGACGTAAAATATAGATTATAGATATGACAACTCTGTCTTAGGCTAGTGATAGTGAGATTGGCATAAGAGTCTCAATTCTTGAAACGTTCAGTTGACCAACCTTGTGTATATTTTGTTGTATCACATACAAATTGATAGAAATATATGCTATTATTGGCAGGAGGCTTAGTGTTTGTTTTTGTTGTGAATTGAGTGTTTGAGAGTGATGGTGCTCCAAAGTAATTGGTTGTCTTGTAATCCTACTTTTTGTGGTGAGGTAGGTTTCAACCTGTTAGACTTTTGGGGTGGGCTTTGGCCCAATCCATATCCGCCCATTGTGGGCAGGAGGTCCAACTTGATTTGAATTCCCATTTGAATGGGATAGGGATAATTCTCTTATTCAAATCAGGCTCTAATCCTATTGATGATAGGGATAAGTCCCTTATCGGGTAGACTCTAATCCTATTTGAATGGGATATGGTATGAGTTCCATATGAAAGAGAACTCTGTTATTATAATAAGAGGGCAGCTATCACAGAGTAATACATGTGTGACTTCTCCCCTCCTATTACTCTCTCTCACTCTCTCACTAGAACTCTCTCTTGAGAATCACCATTGGAGCTCTCCTTGGACGTGGGTTCATGAACGGATTGGGTATAGCTCGCTGTGGTTATACTCTAGACTGTGAGGATCAGAGGAACGTGCACAGAGGCTCGTAACGACAGGACGTAGGCATCCGCATCGGGTTTATTCCGCATTAAGGTTAGTGACCTTCATTACCCGATATCTATTGATTGTATATCTGCTATATGTGATGCATGAACACTTCAATATACATCCAACAGTGGTATCAGAGCCGTGTGAGGCCTGTTGATTCGCCAATATTATGTTTCACGTTTTCTCTCTCTAGGGTCCATTTTTTGGGTCCGAAAAAATTGCTTGTTTTTTCAAAAATAATGGTGTGGATGTGTTCGTACGTGTATGAGGATCAAGTGGGGCCCACTGGTGTACCCAAAAATTCTGAAATTTTTTGTGAATTTTTTTGGGATATTTTGGGACTGTTCTAGGCTGGAGGTATCAAAAATATGAGTCTCTGGATATTTTTCATAATTAATACCTTTTAATATGAGCTTTAAAAATTAAGTAAAAATTATATTTTTTATGTATTTTAATTCTGAAAAATTCCAGAACCTTATTATAGCTTTTTCATACATTCTTGGGAGTATTTGTGACCATTGGGAGGCTTGTACAATGTAATTTCTTTAGACATTGTCTCTAAAATCAACTCATTTGGCTTAATTTCTATGGAAATATTGGGCAATTATGTTGCCACCAATATTTAATTAATCCCGCCATGTTTTGTGAGACTCTTATATAAACTCCTATATGAGTTGAGTGAATATTCTATCCATCAAAGGCCATCTTATATGTTTATGTGCTAGCATATTAGTTTAGGAGATGGATAGAATCTTGAAATGGATAACTCTTTTGATGAGCTTATGTTTGTTTGATTATGATTGATAAAATAAGTTCTTACATAGTTCGTGGCGCGGCATCCTTATTTATTTATGATATTTGTAGATCATTTGTAATAGGATTTCTCATGGGATGTAATTTTATGGATATGCAATTTTATTTTTGGGAAGCCATGTAAAAGGATGTGTTTGCGTGCTGCCTACTATGTTTGTAAACTTATTTTAGCATAGGCTCAATGAGATGTCCATTAGGTACCCTTAGTGGGTCCCTGTGTTTTATTTCTATGTCTTGTGGATGTGGATGTGATTAATTTCATGAGAAATTTTGTTCAGAATATTAATTTATAATTATATTCCCAACCTACTCAATTGGAAGATGATTAGGAGCTATGCGATTTTTCGATCTTGATGAATAGGAAGGGATAATAATTTTAAATTGAATTCCGAACAAGATAAAATATTATGCGATTAATATTAATGTCAACCTTGCATATTATCAATGTAGCTATGACAACCAGAATCATGTCAGTTGAATTAAACCAATCTGATAAGTTAGATGGCACAAACTACGATATGTGGCGTAGAAAAATGGATTTCCTCTTGACTGAGCATGACCTTACCAATTATTTGACCACTACGATGGTGGCACCTGTTGAGGGTGCGGGCACTCAGGCCCAATACCGCCGTGACCTTGAGGCTTTTGAAGCCTGGACAAAAAAGGATCTTCGTTGTCGCTACATTATGTTGAATAGCATGCACGATAACCTGATAGGGGAGTATGAGAACTTCCCTACTGCCATGGCCATGTGGGAACAACTGAGGTTCACTTACGGCGGCTCGTCAGTCATCAGGATTAGGAGCTTGGTACTGAAATTTGAGACTCATCGTAAGGATCCCAAGGTATCGATGATTGAGCATCTTAGAGGGATGTCCAGTATGATTCGAGACCTAAATGCTGCGGGGAATGTTCTTACTGATGAGCAGCAGGTCCAGGCGGTAATCAGGTCACTTCCAGATTCTTGGCTGCACATGAAGCAGATCCTCACTTACAACGAGAATATCAAGAATTTCAAAGATATCTCTCGTCATGTGGAGTTAAAGGCGGAGCGCATTGTGACGAACCAAAATGCTCAGGCTCTCCTCGCTAGAGCCAATCCGCGCAAGACTAGTGGATCTAAGCGTAAAAGAGGAGACAACAGTGCACCTAAACAGAAGGGAAATAGTAGAGGAGGCAGCAAAAGTGCGCCCCAAAGGAAAAACAAGCGCCGCAGAGGCAAACGCAGTAGAAAGAACGTCAAATACTTTAACTGTCAAAAGAAAAGGCACATCGCTCGTGATTGCACTGAGCCGAAGAAGGTAACAAACTCACTCACTTTAAGTAACGTATGTGTATGTTCACACGTCTAAGTCGCTCATACTCTTTTTGATTGGATTGTAGATACAGGAGCAATAAAACATGTAGCCCGAGATCGGGTGGGGTGTGTAGATTATCGCCGTGTTCTTAGAGGTACCCACAATGTGTTTGTGGGAAATGGTACCAGTGAGGATGCTATTGGAGTCGGTTCGTACCAACTTCATTTGCGCTCCGGTCGCACTATGCTTCTTTATGACGTACTTCATGTGCCTGGGATCCAGCATAATCTGTTATCAGTTATTGCATTGATTAGTTATGGTTTTTCTTTTGAATTTTCGAATAATGGTTTAGTTATTTGTGCGGATGGAATAATTTTTGGACATGGATCATTTGTGGATGGTTTTGTTAAATTAAATTTAGATGTTTCTTATTACTCATCTGTTAATTCTGCATCATCTTATGTGATTAATAATAGAAATGTTGATTCTGCAACTTGGCATGCTAGGCTGGGTCACATAGGAAAGGATAGAATGACTCGATTGGCTAGAGAAGGCCTTTTAGGCTCACTCACCAAAGTCGATCTACACTTATGTGAACCATGCCTAGCAGGCAAAGCCTGTAGAAAGCCTTTTGGAAAGGCAAAGAGAGTTTCTCAACCTATTGAACTTGTCCATTCAGACATTTGCGGGCCAATGAATAAAAAGACACGTCATGGGGCCTCTTATTTTCTCACACTGATCGATGACTATACGCGATACAGTTATGTCTATTTGCTTTCTCACCGCCATGAAGCATTGGATTACTTCAAGCGCTTTATGGCAGAAGTTGAGAACAAGCATGAAAAAGGCTTAAAAATCTTTAGGACTGATCGCGGACGCGAGTATTTATCTGATCAATTTAAAGAATTTTGTGAGGAAAAAGGGATCCTAAGACATCTCACTATTCCTCGCACCCCGCAACAAAATGGTGTTGCAGAGAGGAGGAATAGAACTCTTTTATATATGACTAGATCGGTGATGGCGCAGGCCAACCTTCCTATATCTTTTTGGGGGATGCTCTTCTGACTGCTGCTTACATCCTGAATAGAGTGTCTTCACAGTCAGTTTCCTCAACTCCCTATGAGCTGTGGCATGGCGAAAAGCCCAATTTGGGGCATTTACGCCCATGGGGATCAGCATGGTATGTTCACAACGCTAACCATAAGTATGAGAAGCTAGGTCTTAGATCCAGAAAACATATCTTTATAAGATATCCTGAAGGCTCGAAGTGCTATGTGATGTTTGGTGAGCATCCTGACGGGGGAATGACTGAGATTGATTCGCGCGATGTTGATTTCATTGAGAGTGATTTCCCTAACATAGGCGATGCCAAAGAGGATTTAGACCTCTATGAGTTGGAGAATTGAGTGATATACCACTATCTTCAAGCGATGGTGGGGAATTAGTTCCTGATATCGCTAGAGACAGTGGGAGTCATCCTCAGACTAGTGGGAGTGTTCCATTAGTACTTCCTGAACCTCTTGAGCCGCGCCGTAGCAATAGAGGTAACATTCCTCGTCGTCATTTTGAGATTGAGGGGGATGCTCTAATTTGTGCTACTAAAGGGGAAGATGAACCTTCTTATCGAGAAGCGCTCTCTTCACCTGTTAAGGGAGAGTGGATGGCTGCAATGCAGGATGAGTTGAGCTCCATGGATAAGAACTCCGTGTGGGAGTTGGATGATCTCCCGCCTGGGCGCAAAGCTATTAAAAACAAATGGGTTTTGAAAGTTAAGCGCAAGGCAGACGGATCAATTGACAAGTACAAGGCATGTCTTGTGGCGAAAGGGTTTACCCAACAAGAGGGTATAGATTATGATGAGACATTTTCCCCTGTTGTGAGGATTGCCTCCATTTGCCTCGTCCTAGCTATTGTCGCTCAAATGGATTTAGAGCTTTTTCAAATGGATGTTAAGACTGCATTTCTCAATGGAGAACTAGATGAAGAGATCTAAATGACTTAACCTATGGGTTTTGAAGTCAAGGGACAAGAACGCAAAGTGTGCAAGCTCAAACGTTCCATTTATGGTCTCAAGCAGTCATCTAGACAATGGTATTTCAGATTTCATAACTCAATCACCTTTAACTGTTTTGAGATGATTGAAGAGGACCATTGTGTGTATCTGAAGCGTTCAAAGAAAAGTGTGCTCATCCTGTCTTTGTATGTTGACGACATTCTCATAGCAGGAAATGATATGGACTCTATTGTCGCCACTAAGAAGTGGTTGTCCTCTACTTTTGAGATGAAGGACATAGGTGAAGGAAATTTTGTGCTTGGAGTTCAGATTGTTAGAGACCGTTTTAAGAAGCTTCTTGGTTTGTCTCAAGGGACTTACATAAAGAAGATTCTTGAACGATTTCGCATGGAGAACTCCAAACTCATTGACACCCCTGTTGAGAAGGGGAGTGCTTTGTGCTTGGACCAATGTCCTAAAACAGATGAGGAAAAGAATCACATGTCCACAGTGCCATATGCTGAGGCAGTTGGGAGTCTTATGTACGCCATGTTATGCACAAGACCAGACATATGCTTTATAGTCGGCATGGTAAGCCGTTACCAGAGTAACCCAGGACCTGCGCATTGGGCAGCAGTGAAGAGGATTTTTCGTTACCTCCGAGGGACAACAGACTATGCCTTGTGTTTCCATAGGGGTGACTTGAGGCTGAAAGGATACAGTGATGCTGATTGGGCCGGTGATAGAGATGGACGCAAATCCACATCGGGTTATGCGTTTATTCTTGGAGGCGGAGCTGTATCTTGGTGCAGCAAGAAGCAAACCTGTGTTTCTTTATCTACGATGGAGTCTGAGTATGTGGCATGTGCAGTAGCTGTACAGGAAGCTGTCTGGTTGAGGAGATTCTTGCATAGCCTAGGTTTTATAGCTCATTCTGAGGATGCTGTAACCTTGTATTCTGATAGTATTGCAGCCTTGGCGTATGCAAAGGATCCTAAGTATCACGGGAAGTCTAAGCACATTGATATCAAGTACCATTTTATTCGGGAAGTGGTCACGCGAGATGAGGTGGTCATGAAACACATTTCTACTGGAAGCATGGTGGTTGATCCCTTGACTAAGCTTATTGCTAGAGATGTGTTTCAGTCTCATGTTGGTAGTATGGGATTGTGTAGGATTTGACACCTTTATGAGTTGTATTTGACATTATTATTAATAATAATTACTTATTGAGTTTTATTGTGATTTACTCTAAAGATAATTATTCTTATGTGCATATTGTTCTTTGTACATGTCACCAGGCTAGAATTCACCTACTCACACAGGTAATTCACCTTGACGCTTAAACAGCGAGCAAGATGAGACTGAGGAATCTAGGGCACTCAGGTGGAGAGCTAAGATTCCACTTATTGATAGTCGCCTTAGTTATGACTAAGATGAGATTCCTAGTGAATCGTTCATAGAATTCTTTCCACGATTCTGTGAAGCCTGAGATGGCCAGGTGTGAAGTTGGGCGCTTTTGTAGCGACTAGACATCCATCTGTATGGTGTTATTTTGATAGTGACATGCTCATTTACATGAGTTAACACCATAACATACATGTCATACTGTATGTGCTTAATTCTGACGAGCAGTGGGAGTGCTGGATGATCCCTTCTCCACCATTATGTGAGCCACTGAGATCTTGAGGGATCTAACCTATGTCCTTGTGACCTAAGGCTCAGTCATGAAGAGGATGGTCGATGTTGTTACTTTAGCTTGCTTCCTAAGGGCTATGATTTATACAGCCACATGAGGTGTGTCTAGGAAAGCAATTGAGTCTAATTGAATAGACGTGAGTTCTTAGGGAATATTAATTTACTGATGCACCATGTCATGAGTTTATAAGCTGGCCAGCGCTTATGTTGACTTTGTGGTCGATATGAGTTGTTAAACACTTGATATATTGTGGGATTAAGTATTGCTCACTATGAGGGATTGAGAATACTGGATTTGGTGTTGAAGAAATTATCTAGGACATATGCGAGTAGCCTTTGGGTGATGTATTTTTGTTAGCCTTGGTGGTGGTTTAATAACTATACTCCCGTCGTTGTTCGTTTCTTCTCGCAATGTCGCACGACCCATTTCCTGTATGAAGAGATGAGTAAGTGAGTTAATTGAGATGATTTGCCCATTATGGGCGAGTGGGAGCTGTTAGACTTTTGAGGTGGGCTTTGGCCCAATCCATATCCGCCCATTGTGGGCAGGAGGTCCAACCTGATTTGAATTCCCATTTGAATGGGATAGGGATAAGTCCCTTATTCAAATCAGGCTCTAATCCTATTGATGATAGGGATAAGTCCCTTATCAGGTAGACTCTAATCCTATTTGAATGGGATATGGTATGAGTTCTATATGAAAGAGAACTCTCTTATTATAATAAGAGGGCAGCTATCACAGAGTAATACACGTGTGACTTCTCCCCTCCTATTACTCTCTCTCACTCTCTCACTAGAACTCTCTCTTGAGAATCACCATTGGAGCTCTCCTTGGACGTGGGTTCGTGAACGGATTGGGTATAGCTCGATGTGGTTATACTCTAGACTGCGAGGATCAGAGGAACGTGCACAGAGGCTCGTAACGACAGGACGTTGGCATCCGCATCGGGTTTATTCCGCATTATGGTTAGTGACCTTCATTACCCGATATCTATTGATTGCATATGTGCTATATGTGATGCATGAACACTTCAATATACATCCAACACAACCAACAAAAGGAGAGGTTGTTGGCCATGACTAACTCTCTACAAAATTTGTTGTTCATTTAACTGACTTGTATTCAAAGTCAATACAAATTGGTTTGTTTGGTTGTTCATCCAGCTTACCAATATGGGTGTTGCATTATTTTAATCCCTCTCTCTCTCTCTCTCTCTTGTGTGGGGAGGTGTTTGGGGGAAGATAATTAATGGTATAATCACTTTTTTATATCTTTTTTTTTTTTTTTTTTATCATCATTTGTTCCCTTAGGGGAAAAATTGAAACAGAGGAGCATTGATGTAATGCTCTCTGTAACAAATGGAAGAAAGGGCCGAAAAAAATACAAAATAAAAAATGAATTCCACTAAGACTTGTTTAAACTGTATGTTCCCGCTGCTCGTCCTCTTCGTCGTCTTTCTTCATCTAAGTTTGAGGCATCATCATCATCAGAAATTTGATTTATAGATGTGGACCAGCCTCGCGGACGGGGCTTTGGGTGGTGTGAGTCCACATCATCACCGGGCGATGTGATTAGGGGGGTTTAGAAATCAAAACAAAGGAGTCGCCACCTTATTTTTAAGGAATAAGGAAACCATAAAAATGTTTTTATTTTAAAACAAAACAAACTCCATTTTCAATGAAAAGACAGTCTTTGAACCAGAGTTGGATCCGGGGGCTAGGTTACGACGTGGGAAGGTTCCAAGCTTTCGCTTGTAGGCACCCACCTCGCCCTAATTAAAGGACTTCTAATTTATTTGGGCTATTTAAATTTCTTAATACAAATAATCCTAAATAATCTAATCAACCAAGAAAAATATTGATATAAATGCATTATCTATATTAGTTATATTAATAAATAAAAAAATATATACAAACAAACCCTAAGAACCTAGGACACCCTACGGGCATCCTAGGGCGGACTTGAGCCCTATTAGCGCCTACGTAACTTACTAGTATCACCTAGCAAGTATCAAAGTCCACGTAGTTCGACTACCCTAGGAATCTCCTATTGTAATCGATCACATCATCAAAGGTATTTCAACCTAATTCAAGACTCTAACTTCGAGAGTTTTTGTTTGTTCAAAATCATTTATTCAAAATCATTTATTTGAAATCATTTCAAATTAAAAGATATTCATAAAATCCAAATATTCCAAAATAATTCTTATCTTTAGAATTAAATTCCAATTGAAAATCTTTTTCAAAGATATTTCAAGAAAACAAATTATATGGGAGGAATCTCATTCCAAGGTAAGAAAATCTTTTAAAACATTTCAAATCTTTTTGAAAATCAATTAACAATCAAATCTTTCTTAAAAAATCATATTTATTTCATAAATATTGCATCAAAATTCTTTTAGAAAATCTCTCGAAGATCGACATCTCAAATCAATTAAAATACTTAAATCTGATAACAATCTTTACAACAAAGGAAATTCCTAGGGAAGGTCAAGTGACCTTCCTAGCCTAGGGTCTCTAACTAGCCCTAAAGTTAATCTAGAAACCCTAAAATCCTAATGCAATGCATGCTGAAATTTAAACAAATAACAAGTAATCAATTCTAAAGATGCATGAAAATGCTCCTAAATGCACACTAATTAATCTATGTGAACCTAAGCATATTTCTAAGTTGGTTTTGGCCCTAAAATAATTTTTAGAAGTCATTTAAGGCCATTTTCAATTCCGGACAGATTTGAAAGCGGACTTTAAATCACCCTAAAAACTTTAAAAAGAAGTAATAAAAATCATGTTAATGACCTAGCATGCATCCTACATGAATATACTACGAGAATACTATAATAATCATGCGAAAACATGGCTTAAAAATGATAATAAAGCCATTTTAAAATATATATTCAAATCTGGACATATTTAAATACATACTTTAAATAACCTAAAAATCATTCTTAATCCATGGAAAATAATGAACAAAAACCCTAATATGCATACTAACATAATATACAAATTTAACCTACAAAATATACATGAAATCATGGCTTAAAAATGTTATTTAAGCCTCATCTAAGCCCATGTTCAAATCTGGACAGATTTGAACCTTGACTCTATGGGACTTAATTAACATAATTAATCCGTTTAAAATGATGAACAAAAATCCTAACTAGCATGCTTGACTAGATTAGTACACAAAATAACATTAAAACTAACAAAAGTATGCTCAAACAATTAATTTAAACACAAGGGAATAATCTTACCTTCGCACGCTCCCTCGTACACAATTTATACATTCAAACAATATATCGAGTGTTCAAATAATCATAAAAACACGAAAGAAAAAAACTCAAGACTCACTATAAAAATGCTTCAACATACTTACACAATCATGGATATCATATAATCATCACAGGATTTCAAAAATCATGCAAACACATTGAAACATTATCCTAAGCATGCTTACTTACATAAAATAATAATAAAAAACTACTTCTAATCATGCATATATACATAAAATAATAAGAAAGCTAACCCTAACATGCATACACACATGAAATCACAAAAAAACTAACCCTAACATGCAAATCACAAGAAACTAACCCTAACATGCAAATTACAAGATACTAACCTTAACATGCATACATACATAAACTCACAATAGAATTCACTAATCCTAAACATGCATACTAACATAAAATGATAACAAAACTAATCCTAAACCTATTTAACCACATGAAATCATAATAAAAGTAACCCTAATCATGATTGCTAAACATAAAATAATAAGAAAACCTAACCCTAACATGCATACGACATGAAATAATTAATAAAACTACATCCTATCATATTAAACATACTTATAGTAGAAAGAAAAGAAAAGAGAGGAGTCATATCATATGAAAACCAAGAGGACTTACAACATAGCCTCATCAACTTACACCAGAAATCATGAAGAAATGAAGGTCAAGGTTAAGAGTTTACCCTTCGATATCCTTCTTAGCTAGCCTCCACCAAGCCTTCAGCCTTTTTCTCTTACTCCTTCAATGGTGCAAGAATGAGGAGCCTCCAAAAAATCTGTAGCCTCTTCTCTTTCAAACCCTAAAATTCTCTCCTCTTTTTTAAGAACCTCTATAGTGCAGTATATATAGAGTTAGGGTTAAAAGCATTGAATGGTTGAGATTAAATTCTTTAAAAAACGATCCTAAGGCCTAGGATGAGTCTTCCTAGGGTTTGAATGC
>JAESVK010051488.1:0-11598 GCA_017140935.1 Hamamelis virginiana | reverse complement strand
TGCTTGGACGTAAATTGAAGTGTTGTGCGCATGAGATTCCCAAGCGTAGGAGTCTTATGATCGTCTAGCAATAAAACTAGGAGTACCTAGGTCATTTCCACAGGGAGTGGAATAGGTTCTAGTGATTCTTAGGTTATGCTACCCAATGAATGTAAAAACACAAGTAAATATGGGGTTTGTTTGATTGTGATTTTTGTGCCAAATTAATGGCAAGGATTTGATTTGTAAACTTGTAAATGAGAGAAAGGATGGGTTCTATGGATTCGTTCCTTCCTAACCTAGGCTTAGTGGTTTTTCACACATACACATTCAAATGGTCCATGTGACATATGGCTTTGAATGGAAAGATTTTAACAATAAAAGCTCAAGAACATAGAACAAATGATGGAATGCAACTCACTACTCATCTTGATGTTTTAGCATACACATGGAGATCATATGTGCTCATCACCAATATACAACCTCTCACAAGTCATATTTTGGTCATGAATATGACTCCATATGGGTTCAAAAGGAAGTGAGAGTAGAGGAAGCTAGCATTCCATTAACTTTAAAGCATTTGAGTTGAGAAACCACCATTACCTTAGGTTTTGGAGAGGAACTTCACCAAAGAACCCTCCTTAAATGCTTAGCTAGCCATAATGGAGAAGAAAATAACCATACACAACCATAAAAGCTGAAAATGAGTAAATGCTTGTAATAAATGAACCAAAAACAAGAGTAGCTTACAACTTTGTGATGAAAATGGAAAATAACAACCTAAACTAGAGATTACAAGGTAAGATTAACAAGATTTAAACAACAAACTAAGTTACACTAAGCTAGAAATCCAAGAACACAAGCTAAACTAAGCTAAAACCCACAAAAACTATGCTAACCCTAGAAAACCAAGCTAAGAACAAGAGAGAATGCTTCCCAACAGCTGCAAATGTGCTTTAAATACCCCCCCCATAAGGGCATCAGACATGGGGATGAATGGACAAGAGTACCCATGAGTTTGGAAGGTTTTACAAAAGGCCCGGGTGATTTCCCGAACATTGGGACCGGTACCCCCCAAGGTAGGACCGGTACCATTCTCTTCTGCATAAGTGGGACCGGTACCCCCCAAGGTGGGACCGGTACCCCCTCTGCAATTTTGCCAGAAATGCTTTGTTTTGACTTCCAAGACCCTTCGCTTCGTCCTCTCTTGCCCCGAATGATCGCATGAGCTTGAAAACCTTCTCCAAAGGTACTTGATCCTTCAATGCCTTGGAAATGAGCGAGTGACTTGCTTGGGCGAGGCTTTGACGGGGAATGCTTCATAATTGCACACCATGATCATGAGAATGTGCTTGCGAGCTGTGGTCAGTGGATGAAAACCTTCGGCATTCATCGAATACCTTCAAAAGAATGGAATTAGCACCATGCAACCTGCACGTGCTCAAAAACAATGAAAGGATTAAAAATACCAGAATCAAGCCAAACTAGGGTTGAAGAACAGGTAAAATGTACAAAAAGACAAGTAAAAACGGGCGAATTATGTGCTAAACAAAGTCTGCAAAGGATCTCTGCATGAAAAGTCAAAATTCCACATATCTATCGATAGCCAGGAGTTCGCTATCGATAGTTCCTCTATCGATAGCGCTCCTTCGCTATCGATAGAAGTCAGGCGGCTGAGGGCATTGTTAGATATTTTGAGATATTTTGAGGGTATTTTCGTCTTGTACGTTTTCCTTCTATAAATACACGTGTAACGACGACTTTAAGAGGGTTCACGACTTTTGCTCTGAATCATTACTCTGTTAATTTTAATAGACTTCAAGTTACAGTTTAATTTTGCATTTCATTCGGCAGTTTACTTTTTCAGCAAATTCCAATTTCTGCAATTTTTCTTTTAATGCCTGGCTCAATTCTCACTTGAGAATTGTTCTTTAAATATACAGTCTTTACTTTTAGTACTTTACTTTTCTGCAATTTTCCCCTTTTATGCATGGCTCAATTCTCACTTGAGAATTGTTCATTACTTTTAATGTCTTTTTCTTTATTTACTTAAGTCTTTTCTTTATTTACTTTTGCCATTTTCTTTATTTATTTCAGCACTTTTCTTTATTTACTTTCGCCATTTTCTTTATTTATTTCAGTCATTCTTTTCCTTATTTCTTCAGTCTTTTACTTATTATTTTATTTTACTTTTTCCATCCCGTGAACCCTTAGAGCTTGTCATGGATAAAGGATATTCTCCTCCATTGATGTGTAGCTAATACTCCAAGCTTGGGTGAGGATGAAGTTGGATTCGTTATACAATCCTATTTTATAAACATCCCTCTATTTGTATTATGTGATTGCATAGTTGTGAAGGTTTTACCGCACACTATCGCTAAATATAATATCATATAATTGTATATCTGTGATTACGATTATATAATTATGCAATGGTACTTACTGGTATGAATACAAACCAGCATGCTTTATTCCCATTTAAGGTGGATAGCGATATTCCATTCTTTTCAAGGATAAACTTGCCGGTCCTGTATTCATAATCTTTTTGGGACTTCCTTCTTGTAGTTGGAAGAACCACCATACATAATTACTATATTGGGGATTTTATAATATAAATTGTATAATTGATATTCAATGGGCTTCTCACCCAAGTTCCGCTCATTCCACTAGTTTAACCACGTTTTTAATCAGCTTTATTAAAATTCGGTATTTTCGCTTCGACCCAATCGGAGCACTTTCCACCATCAAACTTAAATTGACAATATTCTTTCAACTTAATTAATTCTAAAAAGTCTTTTATTATAAACCTGCATTTCCCAGTGGTTCGACACCCGTGCTCACTAGTCGCAATAGAATTGAGATTAACAGTCACGCGGTTTTATAAATTAATTAATCTTGATCACTGACAAGGAATAATCTCCCTTGTCATCTGAGTCGATCACTCGTACATCTTTAGCCATCAGGATGTAATCGGTACTTATTGGCTCTAATGGGTTATGTATGAAGATAGATGAGTGTGCAAGAAGGAATCATCACTCTCACTTTGATGAGAGAGAATGTCAGGGTTTGTTCACAAAGATAATTCTCAGTTTGAATATCTGGCCAGAGTGATAGGTGAACTGTGAAAGAGTTTCATCGGGTTCATCTTATTGAAATTATATTTTGTGAGACATATAACAAGTTGTTAAGATAGGGGTTTGACTTAAAACCATACCTGATTATCTTAACAACGACATTAGGGGATGAAGGATTAAGTAACATGAAGGGTTCACATAGTTTTACTATTCACCCACACCTAGGGTACATCTTGATATGTTGCTAGATGTCACTCATAATTAGTGAAGGCCTAATTATAAGTGTTATCAATGAGGGCAAAATTGGAATTGTTCCAATTGAACCATAAATATAAAGTTTCTATTTTGGGAACATGAGATGTCCCAATCCATTACTAGGTTGGGGTGAACCCAATGGGTCACACACATAAAGGGGATAAGTGAGTCTCTTGAATTAAAAAGAGAGGAGAATATACTAATTTATAATTAGCATGGGCCTTATTATTACTTGTTAATAATTAAGGGGCTAAGGTATAAATATAAAGAGTATTAAATAGAAACCCTAGTGGTTCTCTATAAATATATGATGAGGGGTCAAGCTAGCACTAAGTAACCACTCATCGAAAGATAAGCAAGCAAAATTGAAGAGTGAGAAAACCCCCTAGACCGTGAGCTTCATTGTGGATTTCTCTCTCCCTCTAAATCGTACTCTCTCTCCCCCTCTCCTAGCTTGTCTCTTCCAAAGGTTGTGAAGGTTCAAGGGTTCATGAGGTTTTGTGCTTGTGTGGATACCGTTGGATGCTTTATACTTTTGGAGCTTGGATTCGATTCGAGGTTTTCAACAAAAGCAATACAAGTAAGTATATTTAATTTGTTTTAAATATTGTTCTTGTATGTTATTCATGATCCTATGCTTGTGATTGTATCTTGGATTGGTTTTGACGATGGGTTCAAATATTTTAAAAAATTTTATCGTATGTCTTCGGCTGCGAATCCTGTTTCGTCAATTCCTTTCAAGGACTGATTTCTTCTATAACAAAAAAAAAATGTAGGAACTGAGAGAGAGAAATCAGATTAAGTAGATGCAATGAAATGCCCAAAAAAAATTGCATGAACTAATTAAGCATATGCAATGAAATGCCCAAATGGCCAAATCTGATTTCTTCTATAACAACAACAACAACAAAGAGAAAAAAACTGGCATGCGAGTCACATGCATTCATGGCTCCAAACGGAAGGGATTGAACTAAGACAGGGAGAGACAAAGAGTCACACACACACATACATAGAGAGAGAGAGAAAGAGAGAGTAGATTTGCAGAGTATCCGAGACAACGGTGCCGAGAGAGAGAGATAGAGTAGAAGTTGACCTCCGGCGTCAAGAAGTTGACCTCCGGCATCAATGGAACAACACCTGAAATGGCACCGAGAGAGCTGATTAGCTGAGTATCTGAGACACAGAGAGAAAGAGTTACAAATAGAGAGAGAGAGTAGAAGCTTACCTCCGTCGAGAAGGCGTTAACAGGACAACGTCGGCAAGTCGGCAATGGCGATGAGACTGGTAGGGGTGAAATCGTGAAGGATTAAGGAAATCGTAAGGGATTGAGGAGGGCAGAGGACTGGGGCGAATGTGAGATTCGATTTAGGGCTTTAGGAGAAATGCGAATTAGGGATTTAGGGTGCTTGATGTACGGATTTGTAATGCTATTTATCCTAAGCGTAGGACAGTTGTTAAGTATAGTACATGGGAATCCCATGGTCATTGTCCTCAAAGATAGAAATTCGACAAAGACTTGCAATCCTTTTGATTTGGTTCAATAATGAGAAAAATAAAGAAAAATCCAATGGTTGTTGATTTGACAATTGGTTGTGCTCAATGCACAAAAATTGTTTTGAATATTTAAACAATAAAAGAAATGAGCTGAGATTTACGGTTCATCTTGTCCATATCCTTGGTTTAACTTCTCACAAACTTTACACATCCAGAGTACATTGAAAAATGATCCATATGGAATATTTAGCAATAAAATCCAATAATATTACATGCTCAAATTACATTGAAGAATAGTCTGTGCGGAAGATTTAACAATAAAAGCTATCTTGTTATAAGATTATAGGATATTTGTGATAAACACTTTTTCAAAACTTTAAGCATACACTTGGAATGCTTTTAGCACTAAGAACCATCTGTGTCAAGAAATCCTGTCTACAAATCCTATCTACAGATGGTCAGAGTTAGCTGATGAAAGGTTCTGTGAAAACCACAGACATGGATTCGCAGCGGAAGAGGTAAAACAAAACTTTTTCGTTTTATAAAAACAATCCATGTTCACAAAACCTCCAAGAACGATTCAAGCATCAGGTCATGTATATAATCAAATACAAATAAACAATATAAATAAATCTTACTTGATTACGATTTCGATGTAGCTTTCCTTTGAGTTTCAAACGGATGAAACCTTCAAATCGTATCCACACGAGAGCAAGACTCCTCAAGCTTTCTAGTCTTCCACAACCCTTTGTGAGCAAGCTAGAATGGAGAGGGAGAGGAGAGAATTCGGCTACTAGGGTTTGCTTAAACCTAAAGTGTGTAAAACACTCATATTTATAGAATTTCTCCTCTTTAAGGGGTGTTTGGTTACTAGTGCTAGCATGACCAAACATCCTTGAATAGAACAATCCTATTCTTGGTTAGTTTTGACTTTTAATCAATTAACCTTTAATAATTAAAATCAAACATAACTCAATGATAGGATTCCCCTCCCACAAGCTTAAGAAACTCACTTACTCTCTATTGTGTGTGACCCTTTGGGTTCACCCTAACCTAGCAGTGACAGGGACATCTCTATGTCTCCCAAAAATAGAAACTTTCTATTTTAAGGTTCAATTGGAACGATTCCAATTTTGCCCTCATTGATAACACTTTATCAATAGGCTTTCACTGGTCATGAGTGACATCTAGCAACATATCATGACATACCCTAGGTTTAGGTGAATAGCAGAACTATGTGAACCCTTCATGTTATTTAATCCTTCATCCCCTAATGTCACAGTTAAGATAATAGTTATGGTTTTAGTCAAACCCTATCTTAACAACTTGATATCTGTCCCACAAAATATAATCTCAATAAGGTAATCGCAGTGAAACTCTTTTCACTGTTTACCTATCACTCTGGCCAGAGGTTCCCTTTGAGAATTATCTTTGTGAACTTATCCTGACATTCTCTCTCATATAACTGAGAGTGATGATCCCTTATTGCACACTCATCCATCTTCATGCATAACTCATTAGAGCCAATAAGCACCGATTACAACCTTATGGATAAGGCTGTACAAGATACTATCAAACTCTAGCAACCTATGCATAAGACAGCTATGGTGTCTCTGGTCTAAGGACTACCAAATAAATGGACATAACATTAGAATATTCCTTTGACAGAACTACCATAGGAATACTCTTTGTAGATCGTGTTCAGTGTACATATTCTCTAATATGCACCCACAGATTAACCTAAGTGTCACTACACTGATAGGAAAGACTACCTATCCTCCATATGAGTTGGTTTAAATCTGTGCTACTCTTCATACGGTTAATTAAATATCCACTTTAATAAACCTTTGAGTAGGAACTCTTTTAGAATAAATGTATATGAGAAATATCAGTCTCTTTATCTCAACACCTTGAGATGCATATTTCTCTTATAATTTATTCATGGACCTTATCATATATGTTAGAACATATTAGATAAGTTATACCTTCCATATATTGATAATATGAAACTTAATATACCCTTTAGGATTGGTTTTAGGGCATACCTCTAACAGCTGATCCTTGTGGATTTGAACAAATCTACTGTTTAACATCAATATCCAAATCTTTCAATCATGAAAATATTTTTGAGAAATTATATACTAATCGTCTGGGAACAAGGGAGAATATTCTTTGTTAATGATCAAGATTAATATATTTATAAAACCGCGTGTTTGTTAATCTCAATTCAATTGCGATTGGTGAGCACGGGTGTCGAACCACTGGGAAATATGTAGATTTAAATTGAAAAAACTATTAGATTTAATTAAAGTGAAAGAATAGTGTCAAATTAATTTGGTGGTGAAAAGAACTTCAATTGGGTTGAAGCGGAAATACTGATTTTAACAAAGCTGATTAAAACGCGATTAATTAATGGAACGAGCGGAACTTGGGTGAGAAGTCCATTGAATATCAAATATGCAATGTAGTTATAAAATCCACGATATAGTAATTATGTATGGTGGTTCATCTAACTGCAAGAAAGAATCCCCAAAAAGATGATGAATAACAGGACCGGCAGGTTTATCCTTGAAAATGAATGGAATATCATTATCCACCTTAACTGGGGATAAAGCATGCTAGTTTGTTATTCATCCCAATAAGAACCATTGCATAATTATATAATTGCAATCACAGATATACAATTATATTATATTATATTTGGCAATAGTGTACGGTAAACCTTCACAACTATGCAATCACATAATACAAATAAATGGATGTTTATAAACTAGAAATGCATAAAGAATCCAACTTCATCCTCACCCAAGCTTGGAGTATTAGCTACACATCAATGGAGGAGAATATCCTTTATCCATGACAAGTTCTAAGGGGTCACGGGATGGAAATGTAAAATAAAACAGAAAGTAAATAACTGAAGGAAATAAAGAAAAAGTGACTGAAAGAAATAAAGAAAATGGCGTAAGTAAATAAAGAAAATGGCTTAAGTAAATAAAGAAAAGGGCTTAAGTAAATAAAGAAAATGACAGTAAAAGTAAAAAACAATTCTCAAGTGAGAATTGAGCCATGTATTAAAAGGAAAATTGCAGAAATTAAAGACTGAATAAGTAAAGAACAATTCTCAAATGAGAATTGAGCCATGCATGAAAGGAAAAATTGTAGAAAAGTAAATAACAGAATAAAAAGTAGAATTGAACTGAGATAAAGTCTATTGAAATTGACAGAGTAATGATTCAGAGCAGAAGTCTTGAACCCTCTTAAAGTCACACAAACACTTGTATTTATAGGCTGATTTTACAAATGACCAAAATGTCCTTAGAATCTTTGAAGAATTTCTTGGAATGCCCTCAGCCGCCTTATGTCTATCGATAGCGAGATTTGGCTATCGATAGAACTTCTATCGATAGCGAGATCTGACTATCTATAGAACTTCTATCGATAGCCAGATTTGGCTATCTATAGAAGTTCTATAGATAGCCAAATCTGGCTATCTATAGCCAAAATTTTCTGTCCGCAAATTCTTGATTTTTTTTTTCTCTGGATTATTTCCTCTTTTGTCCTCCATGCTTCATCAATCATCTTCTTTAATGGAAATATTTATCCAATTGATGCTCAGGCAAGTCTTCTTCATTCTGCTACGTTTAATTCTGAACATTTCTGTTCAATTTTCCTACAAAAGAGAAAATTAGCATCTTCCTATGAATAAAACAAATACTAGCCTTTATTATGCAATTAAATACATAAGAAAACATAGCATTACCATAATTTAAGGTATGATTGTGGTCTAATCACACTCCCCAACTTAGGTTTTGCTAGTCCCTTAGCAAATAGCTATACTCCTATTAACAAGAAACTTAAACTTATATATTTAAAGCCACTTTCGCAGGGAATCGCGATTGCATTTAGCACATGCAATAAGCCTTTTAAACCCCTAGGTTACCCCTAGCGGACGAGTGAAGTCTCGTGAGGGTTTGCAGAAATGGTACCCACAAACATGTTACTAAAAAAAAAAAAAAAAAAATCAAAAAATGAAGAAAACAAATGTTAAAACTAAAAAAAAAAAAACGTAAGTCAAGCATTAGAGTTTATATACAGATATACCAAGTACACAATTGAAAACCTTGATACAAAAAAATGCTATCTTTAACAGGTAATTAGCCAATTTTCAATGTGTAGTGAAGGTGAACTTGATAGAATCAACATAATTGCAATAAGAATATAAGTATCAACCCTAAAAAGCTTAAACTTCAAAGCCTCACTGGTGGTCACTCGCAAAGAATGTTTGCTAAGGAATGTTAGTGACCCTGTTTCCCAATTGGATACATACAAGTATAATACTCATACATGAAGCTCAATTTAACCAATGGAAGATGAAATAATTGAAGTCATATATGCATAGATGTTCAGTTCATACATATTCAAAAACTTAAATAAACAAGTAATCACAAGAGAATAGTGCATATAATTTGAAATAAAAAAGGACTGTTATAGGATTGTAATGTTTTTGGTTTGTAACAAAAGAAGTTTGAGACAGCAAAAATAGGATGGTTGATATATATGTTCAAGGTTACTACCCTAAACCATCCTAAAAACCCTAAACTAAACCTTAACAACTTAAAACTCTAACCAAAAGATAACTTAATACTCAAAAAGAAGATCCCAAATGCTAGCTGAGGTCCTCTGCAATGCTAGCTGAGGTGTCTGACTGTCAGTGTCTGTACGAGCAGGCCTTCGTGTTTGAAGGCTTTCGAATCCACATAGCGCTCGACATTGAAATTCTTTGCCGCGAGTACCTCATGCCATGGTTTCGGAGTTCGCCGGGTCGGTAATTTCTTCAACCCTTCCTCCGTCACTGTTTAACTCTCAAAATCTCGAGTCATGTAAGGCTTGCCGGTCATGCCAATCTCAGGGTGCTCAGTATCAGGAACCTCCTCCACATAATGTGAACTCGTAGGAGGCGCACTCTCTGGTAGCTGACTGGAGAACTGTCCTCTCGAAGATGGTATCAGGACGGGTACTGGAGGCATGTCGGAATCTCGAGTCATGTGAGTTTGATTTTTTTGATTTTTTTTTACTGTAAAGGTAAACATACTTGAACTCCTAAAATGACTTACACCACTCTATTTACACTAAACTCTCTAGATACCCAAGGCTGCTACGTTTATCAAATGAATTGGCAACTTTGAAGCTCGAAATAGGGTACTACGGTTGATCCTAACACACTAGCAAGAATATACAAGGCACAAGGACTCGAAAGAAGGCCTAAAATCATTTTCCAAATTATGCACAATATTCTCAACTGATTAACAGGTTATTTGCATTCTAAATACGCAAGGAATTAAACACATATGCAAAGTATAACCATAAAGCAACAACCAAGTACTGAAATGATATAATGAATATATGAGTCCCAAGAATGAATCGAATGGTTCAAATTTGTTCATTAGTTGTCACAAGTCTCCACTTCATAAAAGGGGTTTTCAACAAGATACTCGAATTGAGAGATATGAAGATTAAACCAAGTTCGTGCATGTGCATAAATTGAATACAGGCTAATCTTAGTAAAGTCACATTTAGTGAATCAATAATTTAACAATGGGCATGATACAAATGTAAGATTAAAACTCTTGGTTCTAAACTTACCAAGCCTATACAATCAATGAAAACACGAGAATTGCTATAATTTGTACAAAAAGAATAAGAAAAAAAATAGCATTATTCGCCAAAAATTTTGACTGAGAAATAGAATCATACGGTACATAAAATGCAATATATCTGACAAAAAAAATCATAGAATAAATAAAATGAATACAACACGCCCCCCCAAACTTGTAGCTGACATTGTCCTCAATATTCCAAGGAATGTCGCAACAAAGATGTCCTGTAAACACAAACAAAAGGTAAAACAAAATAACGCGAATATACAAAGGAAAACAAGGGTTTCCTCCCAAGAAGAGCTAAGTTTTACGTCTTCAGCCAGACGTGAAATACCTCTCTACTCAAATTTATTTCTCTTTTGGTCTCCTTCCTACAATCACCATTTTTTCATGAGTGTTTCAGGTTTGGTATCCTCTGTTGAAACTAGGAAGGTAGATGTAGGAGTGTAAGGCAATGCTTCTTGTACTTCTTTGTCAATAAGATCAACAATAGAACAGTCCTCAAAGTTATCAGGATGAACAGCTATATTGTAGACTTGTAATTGAGCCTTTAAATTCCCAAACGACACCTTCATGATGCCAGTCCTACAATGAAGGACTGCATTAGCAGTTGCTAAGAGAGGTCTTCCTATGATTACAGGGATTTGTTGCCTATTGATGTCAACGGGCTCCATATCTAAGACTATAAAATCTGCAGACAAAAGAATCTATCTTTACCAGAACATCCTGCAGTATCCCTCTAGGTACCTTAGTAGACCTATCTGCAAATTGAAGAATAGTAGGTGTGGCTTGGAGTGTCCCAAGCTCCATTTTAGCGTAAACTGAATATGGAATTATATTCACGCTAGCACCAAAGTCAACCAACGCTCTATCAATATAATGGCTTCCTAAGAAGCAAGGTATGGTTGGCGTACCAGGGTCTTTTCTTTTAATGGGAGCTTGGTATTGGCACACTGCACTAGCGATGTTTACAGGGGCTAAAGATTTGGACAAGTGCACTCGCTCCTTTCTTTGCTGTGTGCACATTTCCTTCAAAAATTTGGCGTAAGAAGGAATTTGCTTGATAGCATCTAGATGTTAGAGGTATGCCCAAAAACCAATCCTAAAGGGCATATCAATTTCATATTATATGTATTTGA
>JAESVK010051459.1:0-10007 GCA_017140935.1 Hamamelis virginiana | reverse complement strand
GCCATAAAAACCTACAGAAAAACGGACAGAACCTCCCCTAAAAAAAGGACAAAAACCAAATACACCTGCCTAAAAAACAACAAAACAGGCCCATAAAAACAAACCTACAACCCAAACACGGGCAACAACAGAACCAACCAAAACACAAGCACAAACAATCACAAACGCCCACAGCCCGGGCACAAGCAACCGAAAATAAAACCAAAAAAACAAAAGCCAACTCTAGTGCTTTAAGATATTACAAGGAAAAGCCCATCTATCACACATAGACCGGTTCCTAGGGCTATCAACAATATTTTGCAAACTGGAAACTCTATTTCTGACATCATTACAAATCAAGGAGAATATATCATCAGAGCTAATGAAAGAATTTTCATGGATTCTCGCATTCCTTTGCCTCCAGATAATGTAGAGAGTAGCAGCCCAGGCAATCCTTTTAATGATATTACAGAAATTTTTGCTCCTACAGGATAAAATCCACATAAACTCATTCTCCCAAAAACGAGGGAATCTGTCGTGGCCACATAACTTAAGAACCTTTCTCCAAATGAGGGCAGTGAACCTGCAACCAAAGAAGAGGTGATTCCTAGTTTCAACATTGGCCCTGCAAAAAACACAAGACATAGAAGAAATAATTCCCCATCTCAAGAGTTTATCCTGCGTGGTCAATCTATTCAGAATAGCAAGCCAAGAGATAAAAGAATGTCTGCCAATAGAATTCGGGAACCACACAACATGATACCAGTTCACAGCCGGACTAGATAAACGAATATGATTCCAAGCAGATCTAGTAGTGAAAACTCCAGAAGGAGAGAGAGTCCACATCACAGTATCCTCCCTCCTGGAACTGAGAGGAGGGCAATCAGAGCAACTATTACGGATGGCAATGAGATCAGAAGTATTAGTTACAGGCCAATTCCAACCATCATCAGATAATATATAAGAAACTTTAGCCTGCAGAGGAATGGCTGCATCATAAACCACCCTAGGACTGAACTGTTGAAGTAAGGGACCGACAGGGTGCCAATTGTCATGCCATAAAAAAGTAGAAGAGCCATTACCAATTCTATGTCTGATAAGAGGTCTAGCCACTTCCCTCAACTGCAGAATCTTCCTCCAACTCCAGGAGCAATTAGAAGGGATGTTAATGGTCCAAAAATTTCTGCCTCTCAGAAGATATTGCTCGACCCATGCAACCCATATCGAACCGGATCTAGAGAACAGACTCCAAATGTGCTTTAAAATTGTAGCAATATTCCAGTCCTTGACTCTACGAAGCCCAAGACCTCCTTCCAACTTAGGCTTACACACCTCACTCCAACTAACTTTGGCCTTGTGAGCCTTTCCATGAGATCCAGACCAGAGAAAAGCATTAAAAATCTGTTCAATCCTGCAAACAGTGTCTATGGGAATTATGAACATGCTACACCAGTACACCTGAATGCTAAACAGGACAGAAGATAACAACTGAAGCCTTCCGGCAAAAGAAAGAGACTTGCTGGTCCACGACTGGATACGACAAATTAGCTTTTCCAACAACGGCTGACAATCCGAGCTAGAGAGCTTAGTAGAGATAAGGGGAACCCCCAAATACCTTAAAGGCAAACTCCCCACACTGATCCCAGAGATACGAACAATGTCAGCTTTCACAGAATCACTAGCGCCAGAGATAAACATAGCACTCTTATTGGAGTTAACCTGGAGACCAGAAAACTCCTCAAAATCTCTCAGAACATCCATAAGGATCTGAACACTACCAGGAGTGGCCTTAGCAAACAGAAACAGATCATCGGCAAAACAAAGGTGGGATAAACAAACTTTCTCACATCTGGAATGGAACTCAAAGCCTTCCCTACTAGTGGCAAGCGAGAGAGATCTGGACAGAACATCCATAACAATAACAAACAAGAAGGGGGACATAGGATCCCCTTGCCTTAGACCTTTCTTCCCCGCAAAAAAACCTGCAAGCTCACCATTAACAGCAATAGAAAACCTAGGAGAAGTGATACAGGCAGTGATACAATTCAACAAGTGGACAGGAGTGCCCATATGTCTCAGAATAGCAACCAAAGCCTCCCAATTAACAGAGTCATAGGCTTTCTTAATGTCAATCTTTAAAGCACATCTTGGTGGCCCCCCATCCCTATGATAATTATGCATGATCTCTTGGGTCAACAGAATATTATCAGAAATAATGCGTCCATTAACAAAAGCAGATTGAAAAGGACTAATGATATCAGGGATACACAACTTAAGCCTTTTTTTTTTTTTTTGGATAAATAAGAAATATATTACCAAAAAACAAGAAATTACAATGAAACGCAAATCACGAGCCATAACAAAAGGCTCACAACACATAACCTAGCCAAAACTAATCCTCTTACAACCCAAGAGGCTAGGAAAAAACACGAAGAAACAAACAAGACTAGGGAACATCTCTCCCCCTAGAATTCTTAAGAGAAAGAATTTTATCTTTGAGCTTTTTCTTTAGAGACTTCCTTGACACAGTAAAATCATTATAATTGCAGTCAACCAAATCCGAATCGTCCAGCTGAGCATCATCAACATCATCATCAACATCACTGGCATCAAGAGCACTGAACTGATTACTAGTATCACACCCCTTACTACCCGAGGGAATACTATCTCTAACTTTAGAGCTTTCAACAAATTTAGACTTGGAGGCTGGGACATTAAGCCACTGACCAACACCAACACCCGCACTAGCTTCAACCCTAGTGGTGTCATCCTGAGGAACAACCTGAGGATCTTTTTTCTTCCAAACCTGAGTATTCCTGACAACTTTTGGGGAAGAAATAGGACACTTTTGCAAAGAATGGCCAAAAACTTTACATTTATCACAGCGAGAGGGTTTCCAAGAAAGATCAATCCCAATCTCAACATATTCTCCATTATCAACCCTTACCTTCAAAGATTTAGGAATCACTTTACTAGCATTAATTTCAATACACACCCGAGCAAAATTTGCTCTACTGCCATTTGCTGTATGCATATCCATGAAGAGAGGGCACCCAAGAATGCTGCCTAAAAATTCCATACCTTTAGTCGATCGTAAAATAAGAGGCACATTAAGGAATTTAACCCACACAGGGATACTGGAAAAACTAGATTTTTTCAACTCCATACCCGGTTGCCATTGTTTAAGGACCATATAACTGCCAGCAACAAAATAGGGACCCTCATTCAAAATTCTGTCAAGAGCTTCTGAATTTCTTGCCTTAAAGAGAAAAAACCCTGAATCAAACTTCAGGACTTCAGTAACATCTTCACCCCAGACACGAGTAGCCCAGCTACTAACAAGAGAGAAAGGGAGGTTTTTGTCCATCACATAACCTAATATTGATAATTCCCATAACTTCTTCCCTTCAGCTAAGACTAAATCAGGCACAATATAAAAGTCATCCATAATCGGCCCAGAATCCATCTTAGATAGCTTTAGCAATTTAGCTTGGCTAGCTGGATTACTGACAAGACTCTTCCAAGGACGAGCCAACGGAGTAGCCAAACCACTTCCAGGACTAACTTTGGAAACTAGAGGAGGAAACTTATCAACCGATCCTAAGGGAGGAGGATTATCTCTAATCTCAACTCTAGGGTTCCTCCTAATAAAAGCATTGGACTGGGGAAGAGGAACAGAAACCTGAAGACCAGAAGGGACGGGCTTTCTCGTGCAAGCCTGCAGAAAATTTGGCTCAGTTACTTCACCAACCTTGGTAACAGGACCTTCAACTAAGGTAACTTCAGAAACGGATTTAGTTACACCCACTGATGGAGAAGAGCCTGACAAAGACTGCCCACCCAAACCACATCCTGCTTTAACACAAGAAATCAGAGAACCATCACCTCCACAGGTTGTATCAAACCCACGTGAAAGAGACACCTGAGTATCATTAAATGCAAGTTCACCTACTGTATGAAGACCAACAGTAGCAACATCACAAAAACGCGAGGTAAGAGACCCTTGTGCTGCAGGAAAACTTAGAGCATCGGAAGAAAAGGGGAATGCATGCACAGAATGCTCATTAATAGAGGATGGGACCACTGGGGAGGATCTCGCATGCACCCCACTAATAATATTAAACATATTATTTCCGTCAACCCCAACACAATAACCATCATCAGCCAAGCTAGGTTCAGTGGGCTTCGTGACACTAGCTGGATAATCACATGATTGCAAGTCACGTGGTTTAATAAAACCACCAATACCCCGCGTAGTGTCATCAACACCATTGCCACGTGACAGAGCACTACCACATGCAATGGAAGAAACATTAGCCAAACTTTTAAAACCCGTGGCCCCACCACTAGCATTTGCGCGGAAAACATTAAACTGCACATGAGAATCGGTCTCAATTAATTTATTACTAAAACACATAGCTTCTCCACCCCCATGCTCAATACGCACTTCACTCATGGGCCCCTCCTTATCATGTATAGCCACTGAACCCACATCACTTAGTGCATTTAAAGCTTTCACCTTGGTTCCATCAGTAGCATGGCCAATAATCCCATGCATCTCGTCACCCGCTAGAGCCTGGGCACCATGAAGTTTACCATGCATCTCATGCCTCTCGCCAACTCCACGTGATTGAGAAAAATGATTTATATTTAATGCATGTTGAACATGCACTCCATACGAAGCAGCAATCTCACAAGGATGGGATACAAGAGCACCTAGCTTGCCTTGAACAGCAGAACCTACACCACTAGAGTCAGCTACAGCTTGCTTACATACTGAGGCCACATCACAAACGTGCGAGATATATTTATAAATACATTTGCCTATTTTACATTTATAAATACACAACTTAAGCCTATTTGCAATGATCTTAGAAATACATTTATAAATAACAATACAGCAAGATATAGGCCTGAACTCATTAAAAGAGGAAGGATTTGGAACCTTAGGAACAAGGGCAATTATAGTGCAATTAATCTCCTTGAGAATACAACCCGAACTGAAGAAGGAAGAAATGGCCTCAGTAACATCTTCTCCCACAATACCCCAAGCTTTCTTGAAAAACAAGGACGAAAACCCATCAGGACCAGGAGCTTTATCATTCTTAATAGAGAACAGAGTGGATTTAATCTCATCCGCAGAAATAGCCCGATTAAGGATCTCTAGATGATTAGAAGACCATCCAAACCCCTCCAAACCATTAAGAATACCATAATCACCGGGAGAACCAGGATCACTCCCCAAAATAGATTGGAAATAGGAAACAGCTTCATTCTTGATAGCAACAGGATCCTCAACCTTAGAACCATCAGAAAGAGTGATACATTTAATAGAATTGACAGAATTCCTTGCCTTAACTGATTTGAAGAAAAACCCTGTATTCTGATCCCCCAGCTTCAACCACTGAACACGAGATTTCTGTTTAAAAAAACCTTCCTCAGCCCGAGCAAGAGAATTAAAGACCTTGAGGCAATCCCTTTCCAAGTCAACAAGAGAACCATCAAAAGGATTATGTAATAGAGAGGACTGGGCATCATACAATTTCTGCTTAGCATCAGCAACTTTTCCCCTTATATTGCCAAACTCATTAAAATTGAAAGCTTTGAGAGCTTCTTTTGTCACTTTGAGTTTACGATACAACCTGTTCATAGGCTGGCCATAAAAGCTACAATTCCAAGCATTACCAACAACAGACAAAAAATCAGGATGATCAGCCCAGAAATTGAAAAACTTGAAAGGGATAGATCTTTTAATCGGACCAGCATGGGGGAGAAGCTTAACTAAAGCTAAACAATGGTCAGAAATACCAGGAGGAAGAAACTGAGTAAAAGCATTAGGAAAAGAATCCATAAAGCTTTCACTGATTAGAGTTCTGTCCAATTTCCTAGTAATAAACGAATCCCCATCTCTCCTATTCAACCAAGTAAAAAGAGGGCCTATGAAAGGCATATCAAACAGTTCAAGATCAAAAAGACAATCATGAAATTCCGACATGGCACTATCCATCATGACATTGCCTCCCATTTTCTCACTAGGGAATCTAGTCACATTAAAATCACCCAAAAGAATCCAGGGGCTGCTCCCAAGAGAGGAAGAGAACCAATGCAACTGCCTCCATAACTGCTTTCTATCAGACTGATGGTTAGAAGCATAAACAAAAGTACAATACCAAGAAAGATTGCCTCTCAGAACAAGCACACGACAATGGATGGCCTGATCAGAGCTATTCAAACAAACTAAGTTAACAATGCTCGGATTCCAACAAACCCATATTCTACCAAGAGGAGAGTAATTATAGTTATGTGAAATACACCAACCCGGGGCAATATTCAAAAAGATACTATCCATACCCACCAATCGAACTCGAGTTTCCACCAAGCAGAAAATAGAGATATCATGAGACTGAATCAAAGATCGAACCTCTTTCTGTTTTAGAGGGTCATTCAACCCCCTGACATTCCAACAAGCAAAATTAATCATGACTGGTTGGGATCTATGCTACCATCACCCATGCCTACCTTATCAATGGCCAGGCCAAGTTTATGCTTTTGCTTCCTAAGTCTTCTCAGTTTACTCTTAGATAATAAACCATCACCAGACACATTGACAACTTCATCTACCATTTTAACATTTTTGAAATTGTTAATAATGGGAGAACTATCAGAGAAAACTGTCTCATGCACAGAATCAGAAGGGGAGTGACATAAATCTGGAGGATTAAGCTCAGAAGAAACAAAACCATCAACCGGGTAATCCTCACTAGAGACATTAACTACCTCATTTACAACTTTAACAACATTTACATCAATTGCATCATTTACAACAATTGCAGGAATAGAGAGATTTACAGAATTAATTGTCTCTAAGTTAACACATTTGGTATTTATAGAATGTAAATCACTAGAACTGGGAGGGATAACTTCAGGGACAGATTCAGAATCAAGAACAGAAAACCTATTTGGAGAAACAATGTCACTCACCTGACTATGACCATGGGCCGGGATTGACCCTATCGGCAACCCAACTTGAGAAACTCCTTTACCAAGAGAATTAACAATATTGCTGCATGCAGTAACAAACTCAGACATACCAGAAATGGGAACAACTCCAGGGACTACAACTTTATCATTTTCAGCTCCCCCCGGGTTCACAATATGAGATTTAGGCTTCCAAACTTTCTTACAAACAGCTGGGCATGAAGAAGGACCATGGCCAAACACCCCACAAGGCACACATTTACTAGGTTTCCATTGATAAACAACCCCAATGTCAGCAACACTTCCATCCCCTAAACCAAGTTCAAAGGAACTAGGAAACCCACATTCAATATCAACTTCCACACAAATGCGGGCAAATGATAATCTCTGTCTTGATTGAGTAAGGGAGTCTAGGTAAAGAGGTTTGCCAATAGCACTGGCAATAAAGCTAAAGCCTTCCTCAGTCCAATATTCAATAGGAATATTGTAGAACTTAACCCAAAGAGGAATCTTCACTAACTTCAGATTTAACATTTCCATCTTAGGATGCCACTTCCTCAAGATGAGAGGTCTACCCCCAACATGCCATGGACCAGAATCTAACACCCAATCCCTGACTTCTAGATTGGAAAATCGAAAAATAAAAAGCCCACTATCAGTGGATAAAATATCTGGAATTTCTCTATGTCCCCAAAGCTTCGCAACAGCATTTTTCACAACCAAATAGGGTAGCCTTTTATCAATGAATTGTCCCACAATACACTCCTGCCAATGCACCATGCCTGCCTTTGCCACACTCTCAGGAGGGTTTACTCTAATTTTCCCATCCACCATCATAGGCTGATGAAACTGCAGATTGGAAGATAACCCTGAAGGCTTAGAGAACAAAGACTTCCAGTCAGAGATAATACGTTTGCCCGAGCCTCCTATAGCAGCACCCACTGAAGCATTACCAGCACTTACATCAGCTAAACCCAGACCCATAGTCTTAGAGCCAGAAGATTGGAGACCAACCCCATGCTCAGCAAGACCAGGGGTTCTACCTGAAGCAAGATTAGAAGAGGGAGAGAGCGAAGAAGACAACACATTCCCAGAATTCACCACAACTCCAGAAGTAGGAAGCCCAGAAGCACTGTGAGACCCACTGCAGGAGACCCCAACAGTGACTGAAGAACCACGAGAGCCACGAGAGAACACAGATCCCAGAGGATCTTGACCAAAGGAAGTAGATCTAGATCCAAACAGATCTGAGGTATGAGAACCAGCTGAAGAACACCGAGTATCCACAGGCTGACAAACCTTCGCAGAAGGAAACCCCTCCACCAAAAACCTTGCATCCTCAGAGAAACCCCATTGTTTTTCCAAATTCGTAACAAAAGCCAAATCCTTGTCCACTGAATCAAGGGCATCCACGTTCCCATCAGATGAAAGTGCCGAAATAGCGACAGGACCTGCATCCGCATGTGAAAAGGAAGGAAATCCATCATGGGGAGACTCGGCATGTGACAAAGGACCAACCTCAACACATGTGACACCATCAACAGAGGCGGGACCCGCTGAAGAAGAATCCTCACACCCATGTGCTTCAACAAGCTTCCCATGGCTTGTAGATTCTCGAGATAAAGCTCCGCGTGGACTTCCACTAACCAAAAGCAGATTCGAGGAATCACATGAAACAGGCTCACCATACACCTTCAAACCCACACTCGACCCCACCATGGGTGATGACCCAGATGCACGTGCCTTGGGAGAAGAACCAAACCCACGTGAAACCCTCTCACAACCCACAGAAGACCCCATCACAAGAAGCTCAGACCCACGAGAAATGGGTGAAGACCCAGCCCCATGCGCTGGAGAAGAAGCTACCTTTTTGTGACCCATCAAGACCTCAAACCTTCAAACCCACGAGAAACCCTCTCACAACCTACAGAGGGGATGAACGACCTCCAGAAGCAACACTGAACAACAGCAGATCACCCAAAGGAAAAAAGAATACGCGGAAGAAGCATCTACAGACCCAAAACCCACGATCATCCACCTTCAAACCTCACGAGAGCTTCTCTCTCATCCTCCATTTAGCTACTCAACAAAGCTTCAGTTCTACCATATACTTATATAAATGATCAACTCGAAGAGTGGATTATTTGGCGAGGAATTGGCTTTGTAAAGACCAAACTACCTAAAATGCCCTTTTCTGAGGAAAAGGATAATTCATTATTTCATGTGTACATTTGGATTGGAATCAACCCATTTGTATTGCATTTGACTTTTGAGGTGTTTTAGAACATCCCTGTAAATTTTCATGGCATTCTGATGAGAGCTCGATAGGTAATTAGGGTTTTTGCGACTTGAAGGGCATTTTCGTCCTTTTTCTCGTATAATTTCCGAATGACCTCCGAATTCGAAACGGATTGTCTCATGAGGTTTATATGGATGTGAGGAGTGTTTTTGAAGTGTCAATTGAGCCTTTGAATGGTTGGGATAGATTCGCCCAAAATCGATCCCACGGGTAAGAATGAGCTGAATTAGGGTTTTGTTCAAATCGACCGTGAATTGGTCATTTTCACCAAAATGAAAGATTTTCAAAACATGTTTTCAAGTACCAATTTCATATTAAAACCATGTTTTTGTTAGAAGTATGCCCTAAAACCAATCCTAAAGGGTATATATGTTAAGTTTCATATTATCAATATTTGGAAGGTATAACTTATCTAATATGTTCTAACATATATGATAAGGTCCATGAATAAATGATAAGAGAAATATGCATCTCAAGGTGTTGAGATAGAGAGACTGATATTTCTCATATACATCTATTCTAAAATAGTTCCTACTCAAAGGTTTATTAAAGTGGATATTTAATTAACCGTATGAAGAGTAGCACAGATTTAAACCAACTCATATGGAGGATAGGTAGTCTTTCCTATCAGTGTAGTGACACTTAGGTTAATCTGTGGGTGCATATAAGAGAATATGTACACTGAACATGATCTGCAAAGAGTATTCCTATGGTAGTTCTGTCAAAGGAATATTCTAGTGTTATGTCCATT
>JAESVK010051447.1:0-12949 GCA_017140935.1 Hamamelis virginiana | reverse complement strand
CAATCTTCAAAAGCCCATGTGAAACCTGTCAACTTGGTGTGCAATATTTGCACTGACCCAGCTCACGAGACCCCATATTGTCCTATGGCAGGCCAGTACCCAGAGTTTGTCCAAGAGCAGGTTAATGCTGCTCAAGGATACGCACCACCTAGGAATGACCCGTATTCCAATACTTACAATCCTGGGTGGAAGACTCACCCCAATTTCCAGTGGTCTAGTCAGCCTAGAAGATCCAATCCTAGTCAGCCTGCAAGACCCACATATAGCAGTAACCCTGCTATCAGTCAACCCTATAGACCACCACTGATGCAACCCCAGTACCCCAGTTATGGTGCTCCTCAAGCACCTGCACCCCAGTATCAGAGTCAAGCTGTGACTCAACCACCACCACAACCTCATAGAACGCCTGGTTTTGAGGAACAAGTCCTAGCTACCCTGAAAAGTCTAGAGGCTTCAGCACAACTTACTCATTCCCATTCCCAAACTATTTCCAAGTTAGAAACCCAAATGGGTCAACTAGCGGCTTCATTTAGTCGCAGAGAGGAAGGGAAATTCCCGAGTCAGGCTGTTGCCAATCCCAAGGGAGCTTTTATAGCTGAGAGTTCTACTTCTCAGAACCCACAATGCAATGAGGAAGTTAAGGCTGTTACAGTCTTGCGTAGTGGGAAAGTGGTAGATAATAGAGTTGGGGAGAAAGAGAGAGAGAGAGAGAGGGAAAAAGAGAAAGAACCTGCGATAGAGAAAGAGTCTGAAGCTTCGAGGGATAATTTTCCCGCAGCTTTAGACAATCCATTGGCATCGTATGTGCCGAAAGCCCCATTCCCATCTGCGCTGATTGCGCCTGAGTGGAGAGCAAAGAAAGGGGCTAGCATGTCGGATATGTTAGAGGTGTTTAAAAGTGTCCATATTAATTTACCTCTACTAGATGCCATTAAACAGATTCCTTCATATGCCAAATTTTTGAAGGAAATGTGCACACAGCAACGCAAGGAGCGCGTGCACTTGTCTAAAACCATAGCTCCTGTTGACATAGCAAGTGCTGTGTGTCAATTCCAAGCTCTTATAAAGAGAAAAGATCCTGGAACGCCAACTATACCTTGCTTCTTAGGAAGTCATTTTATTGATAGAGCGTTAGTCGATTTTGGCGCAAGTGTGAATATTCTTCCATATTCAATTTACGCCAAAATGGAGCTTGGGACACTCCAAACCACACCTACTATTCTTCAATTTGCAGATAGGTCCACTAAGGTACCTAGAGGAATACTGCAGGATGTTTTAGTAAAGATAGATTCGTTTGTCTTTCCTGCAGATTTTATCGTCCTAGATATGGAGCCTGTTGATATTACTAGGCCTCAAATCCCGGTTATAATAGGACGACCTCTTCTGGCAACTGCTAATGCAGTCCTTCATTGTAGGATTGGCATAATGAAGGTGTCTTTTGGAAACATGAAAACCAGGCTGCAGGTTTATAGTGCAGCTAATCAACCTCATAACTTTGAGGATTGTTCTTTTGTAGACATCATAGATAAAGTGGTAGAGGAAGCTACACCTTATCTTTTGTCCAAGGACCCGTTAGAAACATGTCTTAATTACTTTGGGTTTGAGGACCATGACCTGGAGCACTCGTTCATGGAGGTGAATCTTGTCTTAGATTCTACCTCCTCTGTAGAAAAATTGCCTTGGAGACCTAGGGTTGAGCCACTTCCGTCTATTGCCAGTGTCCCTTCCCCTACGTCTTTTGAGTCTCCACCGCAACTTGAGTTAAAGCCTCTGCCGGCTAATCTCAAGTATGCCTTTTTGGGTAATAGTGACACCTTGCCTGTCATAATTTCATCTTCATTAAATTTAGAATAGGAAGGTAAGTTGTTATCTATTTTGAAAGAGCACAGAGTAGCCATAGGATGGTCGGTCGCTGATTTAAAGGGTATAGACCCGAAAATCTGCCAGCACCGTATTCACCTAGAGGAAGGGGTTAATCCTTCTAGAGATGCCCAACGTAAGTTGAACCCCAACATGAAAGAGGTAGTTAAAAAGGAAGTTTTGAAACTACTGGATGCGGGTATCATTTACCCAATTTCAGATAGTGAGTGGGTTTCCCCTAATCAATTGGTTCCTAAGAAGTCTGGGATAACAGTGATAGCTAACGAGGAGGGTATTCTAGTCCCTACAAGAGCTACCACTGGTTGGAGAGTATGTATAGACTATAGAAAGTTAAATTCCAAGACTAGGAAAGACCACTTCCCTCTGCCTTATATTGACCAAATTTTAGAGAGATTATCTGGGCAGAGTTTCCATTGCTTCTTAGATGGCTATTCAGGGTATAACCAAATAGCGGTTTACCCCGAGGATCAGGAGAAAACAACATTTACCTGTCCATTCGGGACATTTGCATTTAGGCGTATGTCTTTTGGCCTATGCAATGCCCCGAGCACGTTCCAAAGATGTATGACTTCTATCTTTTCTGATATGATAGGAGAATATTTGGAAGTGTTTATGGATGACTTTTCTGTTTTCGGTCATTCTTTTGATGAATGCCTCTCTAATCTCTCGAAAGTGCTTAAGAGATGTTGTGAGACAAACCTTGTTCTTAGTTGGGAGAAGAGCCATTTCATGGTTCGTGAGGGCATTGTGCTTGGGCATATCGTTTCTAGTAGGGGGATAGAGGTCGATAAAGCTAAGGTCGACTTAATTGTGAAATTACCTCCTCCTACTACTGTTAGGCAAATTCGGTCCTTCCTTGGACATGCAGGATTTTACAGGCGTTTCATTAAAGACTTTAGTAAAATAGCAAAACCAATGTGTAATCTGCTTGCTAAAGATGTAGAGTTTAATTTTGATAAAGCCTGTCTAGAGTCCTTCAATAAGTTGCGTTTAATGTTGATCTCGGCACCTATCATGCGAGCTCCCGATTGGTCACTTCCTTTCGAGTTAATGTGTGATGCCTCCGATTATGCTGTGGGGGCAGTGTTGGGTCAGAGGGTAGATAAGGCCCCATATGTTATATACTACGCAAGCAAAACCTTGAATGAAGCTCAGTTAAATTACACTACGACTGAGAAAGAAATGCTTGCAGTAGTTTTTGCGCTTGATAAATTCCGATCCTATCTTTGGGGATCGAAGACCATTGTGTACTCAGATCATGCCGCCTTGCGGTACCTGCTCTCTAAAAAAGAGACGAAGCCTAAGCTGATTAGGTGGATTCTCTTATTACAAGAATTTGACTTTGAGATTAGGGATAAGAAAGGGTCTGAGAATGTCGTTGTTGACCACCTCTCTAGGATAGTAGTTGAAGAAGAGAGTGACCCCACGCCTATTAGGGATTCTTTCCCTGATGAGCAGCTTTTTGCCGTCACTCATTCTACCTTACCCTGGTATGTTCTTATAGTGAATTATCATGCCACAGGCTTTGTACCATCTCTTTGGTCGAAACAGGAAAATGATCGGTTTTTTTCGCAAATAAAATTTTATTATTGGGAAGATCCTCTCCTGTTTAAGTACTGTGCTGACCAGGTTATACGTAGGTGTATTCCAGAGGGTGAAATGCAAGACATTTTGAAGTTCTGCCACACTTTAGCATGTGGAGGACACTTTAGCGGGAAAAAGACTGCCGCTAAAGTCTTGCAGTGTGGGTTCTACTGGCCCACACTATTCAAAGATGCATAGGACTTCTGTAAGTCCTGCCAAAATTGCCAAAGAATGGGTTCTATGTCTAGAAGAGATATGATGCCTCTTAACCCTATTTTGATCGTCGAAATTTTCGATGTTTGGGGCATTGACTTCATGGGACCTTTTCCTATTTCGCATGGGTTTGAATACATCCTAGTGGCTGTAGATTACGTGTCTAAATGGGTTGAAGCCGTAGCCACTAGGACTAATGACCACAAGGTGGTGTTGAATTTCCTCCAAGAGAACATTTTCTCTAGGTTTGGGTTTCCAAGGGCCATCATCAGTGATGGAGGGTCACATTTTAATAATCGACCCTTTGCAACTCTTGTAGCTAAATATTCTATCACTCACAAGGTTGCAACCCCATATCATCCTCAGACTAGCGGGTAAGTGGAGGTTTCGAATAGGGAAATTAAGCATATCCTAGAAAAAACTGTCAGGCCTGATCGTAAGGATTGGTCATTGCGTTTAACTGACGCATTGTGGGCCTATAGGACTGCATTTAAAACCCCTATTGGTATGTCTCCGTACCGTTTAGTCTATGGCAAACCGTGTCATCTCCCTGTCGAGTTAGAGCATAAAGCACTTTGGGCCATTAGGAAATTTAACTTTGAAATGAAAGAAGCGGGTTCTCACCGCAAGCTTCAGATTAATGAGCTCGAAGAGATTAGGAATGAGGCTTATGAGAATTCCAAAATTGCTAAAGCCAAAATGAAAGAGTTTCATGACAGACACATCAATAGAAAATCATTTGAACCAAATCAGAAGGTGTGGCTGTTTAACTCTAAATTAAGGCTATTTCCTGGTAAGCTTCGATCTCGTTGGGATGGACCTTTTGTGGTAACTAAGGTTACTCCTCACGGTGCTGTTGAAATTCAAAATCCTCGTACTGGTTTGTCCTTCTTTGTAAATGGACAAAGGCTTAAGCCTTTTATTGAGGGTATAACCGATAGTGAGGGCATTAGGGATGGTTTGGTAATTGAGTCTGTCAGTTTGGAAGACCCAACCTACCAGTTTGACTAAAGAGGAATTTCACGTCTAGCTGAAGACGTTAAACTTAGTCCCACCCACCCATTCCCCTTGTTCATACACACTCGTCTAGTTGTAACATTTTTTTTCAACATTGAGGACAATGTTTACTTCTATTTGGGGAGGGTTTGTTTATTCTCTTAAATTTGTATATTCCTTTATCTATGATAAATTTATTTATTTATTCATTTAATTTGTATATACATAATAATTTATTATTATTTTTCATTCTTGTGTGCATGTTATACCATTGATTTGTATAGTGATTATTTGTATAGAATTTGATAAATAAACATGTGTTACAATGTGAGTTTATTCTTTCATTTATATCATTTCTAGTTGTCTATTTTCGATACATTAATTGTAACTTTACTGTGATTAGCTTGTATTCAATCTTACACGTGCACGAACTTGGTTTAAATCTTTATACTCGGCAATTCGAATATTTGATAAAACCTGAATAAAGAGGAGACTTGCGACAATTAAAGCAAATTTTGAACCATTCGATCATTTTTTGGGACTCAATTATTCATCCTATCAATTTAATCATTGGTTATTGCTTTCCTGTTATATTATGCATAAATGTTTAATTTATGCGTATGTAGAATGCAAATACCTCGTAATCAGTTGAGAATATTGTGCACATTTTTGAAAAATGATTTAAGGCCATCTTCTTCGAGTCTTGTGCCGTGTTTATTTTTGTTAGAGTTTAGGACCCCCGTAGTACCCATTTTTGAGCCTAAAAGTTACCAATTTTTTCGATAACTTAGCAACCATGGGTATTGAGGTGTCTCTTATACATTTTATTGGTAATTAGTGTCAAGTAGTGTGAAATTTTGTCAAAATAAGCCTATTTTTTGAAAAAGTCAAATTTTGACCAGCTCTATCGATATCCACTTAGCGCTATCGATAGAGGCATTCAATATCAAAAAAATAAAAAATCATTGCGGACAGTATACATTGGCTATCGATAGCGCCAGTGCGCTATCGATAGAGATCACGGAGTTTGCCTTTTATGCTTCTTCTCCCGCGCGATTTGCTTCACTTTCTTCACTATTCACGCCTGAAAACTCCATTGCCGCCGTGTCCCTTCGCCTTCAAACTCAGTTCCCGGCCACCCTAGCCCTCCATTTCGCGCAAACTTGATTTCATTGCGATCCTCGCGCCATTTTGAGCATTTCTGACCGATCAGAATTTGAGTTTGCTACATTTCATTTTTGTCACCTTTGTGCACGTGCATCGCATTTCGGCGAGGATAGTAGGCCTTTCGGCGATTTCTTCATCTTCCACCCTTCGTGAGTAGTTCACATTCTAAAATTTTGAATTTTTCTTAAAATAGCTTAGTTTTGTGTCATAGCATAACTTAGTGTACGTAGGTTTTTGCATGTAAAAGTGATAATATTATTTTTGGATTAGAGTTTTGTCATATAGTAAATACGCTAGTCCTTGTATGCTTGTACACTGCAATGGGTTGAGAAGTTGAGAAGTTGTGAATTTGTGGAATTGTGATAATGCCTGGATGTTAGGCTATGCATGGGTATGCTTAGGCATGCATGCATCGGTGCATGTGATTGGAGAAGTTATTAAATATAGCCTGGATGATAGGCCAGTCCTGAAAATTGTGATAGGATACAAAAATATCGTGTGAGTTAACATCTGGCTGTGTTGTGTGTTTGATTCTTATTAAAAAAAAAAAAAAAAAAAAAATTTTTACGAGTATCTATGCAAATTATTCTACTGCTGACTATGGTCCTATCTGCTGCCGTGTGTGTGTAAAAAAATTTTGTATAGAGCTATGGTACGCCAAAAGACCACCGGTAGGAAGGGTGTGGACACCCCATTTTTACCATTTATTTCTACCATATATCCATGCAAATGATCAACTAGAATAGCTGATCATTGGGTGAGGAATTGGCCTTGTAAAGACCAAATTGACCAGATTGCCCTTTGCTGAGGAAAAGGACAATTCATTATTTCATGTGTACATTTGGATTGGAATCAACCCATTTGTATTGCATTTGACTTTTGAGGTGTTTTAGAACATCCCTGTAAATTTTCATGGCATTCTGATGAGAGCTCGATAGGTAATTAGGGTTTTTGCGACTTGAAGGGCATTTTCGTCCTTTTTCTCGTATAATTTCCGAATGACCTCCGAATTCGAAACGGATTGTTTCATGAGGTTTATGTGGATGTGGGGAGTGAATTTGGTATGTCAATTGAGCCTTTGAATGGTTGGGATGGATTCTCCCAAAATCGATCCCGCGGGTAAGGATGAGCCGAATTAGGGTTTCGATCAAATTGACCGTGAATTGGTCGTTTTCACCAAAACAAAAGATTTTCAAAACATGTTGTTAAGTGCCAATTTCATGTTGAAACCATGTTTTTAGAAGTGGTGCAAGCCTAATTGATCAATTTTACAAAACAGAGAATGGTCATTTGACCAATTTTGGCACAACCGAGTCTATTGGCTAGCTTTTTGCTAAAACCCTTGACCATGGTCAATTGATTTTAACCCAAAAACATTCTAAAAATGTGGGGGATCAAAACACGGTCGTTTTGAGTCCTGAACCATCGAATTTGGATCAGATTTGACCAAGATATGGCCAAATTATGCAAACCCTAAAAATTTGGGAACGAAATTGGGAAGGTCAGCATGGTGACCGTCCTAGCTAGGACGGCCAACCGTCCAGCTAGGACGGACAACCGTCCATGCCTAGGACAGCCACCAGCTTACTCGAGCCAATTTTGCCATTTTTGAGAATTTGACTTATTTTGGCCGATTTGATTTGATTTTTTTGGCTTAAATGCGAAGGGTTTCAGCTTTCAAACCCTAGAGAGACTCATTCTAAGCCCTAGGATCGTTTTTTAAATGAATTAATCCTAACCATTCAAGGGTTTTGAACCCTAGCTCTATATATACTGCACTATAGAGGTTCAAGGGAGAGGAGGAAGAATTTTAGGGTTTTTGAGAGAGGAGGCCACAGCTTTTTGGAGGCTCTTCACTCTTACACCATTGAAGGAGTAAGAAGAAGAGGCTAAGGGCTTGGAGGAGGCTAGCTAAGAAGGAATCGAAGGGTAAACACTCAACCATGGTCTTGTTTTCTTGATGGGTTTTCGTTTTACTTTGTAGGAGTTTTCCCTATGCATGTTTGAATAGGTTTATTTCTTTCTTTTATTTATGTTAGTATGCATGATAGGGTTAGCCTTGTTTTGATTTTGTGTAAGCATGCATGATTAGGTTTAGCTTTGTTATTATTTCATGTTAGTATGCATGTTTAGGGTTCATTAGTTTATATTATGATTTTATGTTAGGATGCATGCCTAGGGTTAGGTAGTTTTATTATTATTCTATGTGAGTATGCATATTAGGGTTGTCTTTTATTATTATTCTATGTGAGCATGCATGATTAGGTTTAGGTTTTTTGTTATGATTTTATGTTAGCATATATGTTTAGGGTTAGTTAACTTTATCGAGATTTTATGTTAGAATGCATGTTTAGGGTTAATGAAGTTTTGTTGTGATTTTATGTGAGTATGCATGTTAGAGTTAGTTTTATTATGATTTTATGTAAGTATGCATGATTAGAGTTAGCTTTGTTGTGATTTTATGTGAGAATGCATGATTAGGGTTAGTTTTATTATGATTTTATGTGATTAGATGTGTTTAGGATTAGTCTTGTTATCATTTTGTGTTAGTTAACATGTTTAGGATTGTCTTTGTTGTTATTTTATGCTAGTTATCATGTTTAGGATAAGTTTTTTTCATTATTTTATGTGTAAGCATGTTTAAAATAAATATTGATACGTTCATATTGTTATTTGAGTCTCTAAATATTTGATTGATAGTATTAATGATGATATGAGTATGTCAATATGTTATTTTAATGTGTGAAGAGTCTTGAGTCTTTTTGTTTGTGCTTTTTATGATTATTTGAATACTTGATATGGATTTGATGGATCGAACATAAAAATTGTGTACGAGGGAGCGTGCGAAGGTAAGATCCTCCCCTTGTGTTTGGATTAATTGTTTAAGCATGGTTTTGTATAGTTTTTGATATGTTTTTGCATGGTAAATTAGTCGAGCATGTTAGATTGTATGCTAGGGTGTTTATTTGATTTTATTATGGATTAAAGATGATTTTTAAGCTACTTAAAATATGTATTCAAATCTGTCCAGATTTGAATACATACTTTAAACTGGCTTAATTAACATTTTTAAGCCATATTTTGCATGATTTTATTAGTAGTTTCATAGTATATTCATGTAGAAAGCATGCTAGGACATTTTCACATTTTTATTATTTGTTTTCATAATTTTTAGAGTGGTTTAAAGTTCGTATCCAAATCTGTCCGGGTTTGTTTATGCCTTTAAATTATTCTAAAAATTATTTTAAGGCCAAATCCAACTTAGAAATATGCTTAGGTTCACATAGATCAATTAGCGTGCATTTAGGAGCATTTTCATGCATCTTTAGAATTGATTACTTGTTTATTTGTTTAAATTTCAGCATGCATTGCATTAGGATTTTAGGGTTTCTAGATTAACTTTAGGGCTAGTTAGAGACCCTAGGCTAGGAAGGTCACTTGACCTTCCCTAGGAATTTCCTTTGTTGTAAAGATTGCCATCAGAATTGTATATTTTATTTGATTTAAGAGTCGATCTTCGAGAGATTTCCTAAAAGATTTTTTATGCAATATTTATGAAATAAATATGATTTTATGAGATATTTGATTATTAATTGATTTTCAAAAGATTTGAAATATTTTAAAAGATTTTTACTTTGGAATGAAATTCCTCTCAATATGATTTGTTTTCTTGAAATATCTTTGAAAAAGATTTTCAATTGGAATTTAATTCTAAAGATAAGAATTATTTTGGAACATTTGGATTTTATGAATGTCTTTTAATTTGAAAATGATTTCAAATAAATGATTTTGAAAGAATAAAAACTCTCGAAGTTAGAGTCTTGAATTAGGTTGAAATACCTTTGATGATGTGATCGATTACAATAGGAGAGTCCTAGGGTAGTCGAACTACGTGGACTTTGATACTTGCTAGGTGATACTAGTAAGTTACGTAGGCGCTAATAGGGCTCAAGTCCGCCCTAGGATGCCCGTAGGGTGTCCTAGGTTCTTAGGGTTTGTTTGTATTTTTTATTATTATTAATATAACTAATATAGATAATGCATTTATATCACTATTTTTTGGTTGATTAGATTATTTAGGATTGTTTGAAATAAGAAATTTAGATAGCCCAAATAAATTAGAAGTCCTTTAATTAGGGCGAGGTGGGTGCCTACAAGTGAAAGCTTGGAACCTTCCCACGTCTTAACCTAGCCCCCGGATCCAACTCTGGTTTGAAGACTGTCTTTTTATTGAAAATGGAGTTTGTTTTATTGAAAATAAAATATTTTTATGGTTTCCTTATTCCTTAAAAATAAGGTGGCGACTCCTTTGTTTTGATTTCTAAACCCCCCTAATCACATCGCCCGGTGATGATGTGGACTCCCACCATCAAAGCCCCGTCCACGAGGCTGGTCCACAGAACTGGCGACTCCACTGGGGAATGTCGAGGGCTAAACTTCATTAATTTAATTGGGCTATTTAAATTCTTAAATTAATTAAAATCAACCACTTGCATTTGTGTGATTGCATATCATTTTAGTTATATTAGCTGCATGTCATTGTGTGATAGGACGATGTTGCCTTGCCAAACGATGGTCTAGTCCTGATCCCTGTCTCCACTCGACACTAGGGCAATCATGACGAAGCCATCAACCTATTGTCAAGTACCCTTCGGGGTATATCAATGACCAATCAGTACTGTTTGACCCACGCGGCACGCCATGTGTCACATGTGGTTAGGTATATGGATTGGTCTGCAATAGGAACCTTTATACCTACCCTTTGCATTAGTCCATGTAGACAGCTTGTAAGACACTCTACCCTACAATGCTTGCACACACCTGTTATGCTGCCGAAATTTCGACACACAATTGTACTGTTATGCTGCTTGGCATTTAACTCTACCGTTATGCTGTCGAAATTTACCCTTGACGCATACCTACGCCGTTATGCTGCCAAATTTCTTTTAGCACATAATTGCGTCGTTATGCTGCCGAAATTGTCCCAATTTGATGTGAGCCTTGTTTGTGAATGCTAGAACTTAGGGATATGTCACCCTTAGATAAACTTTGATATTTTTAATATAGGCCCTTTTATTTTAAGGATTTTGGTCCTTAGAATGAAAGGACTATTTTGAGGATGGAAGAGAATATTCTAAAGGTACATACCCTTTTCTGTGATTAGGTTGTTTTGGCTTGTTTTGACTAAGACCTTCGATTCAAAGGAAAGTGCCCTGAGAATGAAGGACGGGTCCTTGGTGTTGCTCTTTATGCCTTGTTTGGTTGATCATGTTTTATTTCCCTATTGGTGATTCTGATTTATTTCCTAATTTCTAAGGAAGTGCCCTTGTGAGATACGGAAATGAGTTGGAATTATGATAGGACGGTTTTCTCCTTTCTCTTTCTCTCTGTTTGGATAGCACCTCCTTGATAGTCTGTCAATAGGTTTTGAGTATCATGGACTTGTCCCTTTTTTTCTAAAAAAGCCCATTTCATGGTGTAGAATTCTGGCCTGGCGTCGTGATTCTAGAGGGCGTCTTTTTAGTGTTGAACCCCCGAGTGTATCCTCAATGGCTGACGGAGAATCCAGTACCACTGCTACAGTGTTGAATGCTATCATGGACCGAATTGATGCCCTGGCCCGTGAGACTGAACAGATTAAGAAAATGTCCCAAGATAAACAAACCAGTACAGATCAGGTTAGGGAGGCCCATTTAGAGAACCCGAGGAGTACCTCTGATCCACCTATCCCGGCCCAAGTTGATGACAGTGCCAGGGCCCAGGCAGGAGCCAAATCTAAGCCCATTAATCTGGATGGCGAGCCCAGTGGATCTAGATTCCTCTCTGGGGATCCGATCCTGTTGTCGAGTAAGGTTGAAGCCTTAGAGAAAGCCCTGAAGGGGATGCGTCGGTCTGATGACATGGTTGATGTGACATCTTTTTCACTGTTCCCCAAGGCCCGTATGCCGTTCAGTTTTAAGATGCCTGAATTAGAGAAGTTTGATGGGATGGGTTGTCCTAAAACCCATTTGAAGATGTATGTGAGGGCGATGCAACCTCGTGGAGCTGATGATGAGCTGTTGGCTCAGATGTTTCATGAATCACTGAAAGGGTCAGCCTGGAAGTGGTTTTTATCCTTAGATGAGACTAAGTTGAAGACATGGGAGGATGTTTGCAATGAGTTCACTAATCACTACAAGTACAACACTGAGATTGATGTGACTCGTAGGGATCTTGAGACTACTAAGCAGGAACCGAGGGAGAGTTTCTCTGCCTTCATTTCCAGATGGAGGGCGAAAGCTTCGCAGATGACCCACAGGCCTACCAATGATGAGCAGGTGCAGATGGTGTTGAAGAGTCTCTTGCCCATTTACAACAAGTACTTATTCTCGCAGTATTTCCCTAACTTTAAAGCCCTTGTTATTGCCGGTACTCAAGTTGAAGATGCTCTGGCTAGTGGGGCTCTCAAGGCCGAAGAACCTTTCAGAAACCGCCAACCACCTCTCAACCGCAAACCCAACCCTGAAGTCAATGCCATTGCCCAACCTTTTCAGGCTACCCAATCAAACCGCCCATTCCAAGCTAGAGAGCCAGCCCGCCAATTCACCAATCTATACATGTCCCTAGAACGTGTCCTTGAGAAATTGAAGGCACGTGGTCTCCTCACCCCTTTGGAACCCCGGCCTCTTCCAGATCCATTACCCAGAAACTTCAAGGAAAATGAGTATTGTCAGTTCCACCAATCTAAAGGCCATCACACCAACCAATGCATGCGCCTTCGCTATGAAATCCAAGACCTCATTGACAAGAAAGTCATTGCCCCACCAAACCCACCAAGTCAACCAAATGTCACCAGTAACCCTCTTCCAACCCATGCTGTACCACCACCAGCTCAAATCAATGCCCTGGGCCTCGACGACCCAAAAATTCGTCACCCAATCCGCCCATATGTCCCACTCAAAACTACCTTAACCGAAGCCTTTTACCAAGCCCGGTCCCAAGGCCTCATTACCCCACTCATACCCCGCTTCCGTAAGCCTTTTTGCCAGTACCACAACATCTTCGGGCATGACACGGAGAATTGCAGAGTTTTAGGGAAACTGATTCAGGATTTACTTGATGATGGAGA
>JAESVK010051417.1:0-11977 GCA_017140935.1 Hamamelis virginiana | reverse complement strand
TGCACTTGAATTTTGAATTTGAATTAATTGTTTTTGAATTATTTCAAATTTTGAAATTAGATAACCAACTATCTAATATGGAGCTAGCACTCCTTATATTAGATAACCACAAAGAGGGTCGGCCATTAGGTGATAAGATAATCACAAGGGTTTGTGAGAAACCCAATCCGCCACTCTCCTCTCTCTCTCATTCCTTTTGAAGCTTGCAACTAGTGTGGATTACTCTTGGAGGCTTTCATTATTTTGGAGCTGTTGTACCTTCATTAATCCTACTCCTAAGGCCTTTAATGTAAGTTCTTTACATTATTTAAGTATTGTTTATAGCTTATATAATTGATCATGAGATCTTGGTTCATATTCCATGGAGAAAAAAATTTTATTCCGCTTATTTCCATGGGATTCTTTCAGAATATCCAGGCTAGAGGTGGCTTTGAGTACTTCATGATCTTCATTGATGACTACTCAAGGTATGGATATATTTATTTGATGCGCCATAAGTCCGAAGCTTTTGAGAAATTCAAAGAGTATAGGGCGGAAATGGAGAAGCGTCTAGGTAAATGTATCAAGACACTACGATCTGATCGTGGTGGCGAGTACCTCTTAGGAGAGTTTATTGATTACTTATCAGTAGAGGGGATTGCATCCCAGTTGTCTGCACCTCGTACGCCATAACAAAATGGTGTAGCAAAGAGAAGGAACAGAACTCTTATGGATTTGGTGAGATCTATGATGAGTTATTCAGATTTACCTGATTTATTTTGGGGATATGCACTTGAAACAACAACATATATTCTGAACTTGGTACCAACTAAGTCAGTACCTACTACTCCCCCTGAAATTTGGACTGGGCGTAAGCCTAGCCTGCGAGATGTTTGGATTTAGGGTAGTCCAGCACATGTGCTAAAAGGGAAAACATATAAGTTGGAATCGAGAACATAAGTTTGTTTGTTTGTTGGATATCCTAGAGGAACGAAAGGTGGTTTATTCTATAGTCCTAAGGATTAGAAGGTCATTGTTAGCACCAATGCCCGATTCTTAGAGGAAAACTATGTAATGAACCACAAGCCTAGAAGTAGAATTATTCTAGAAGAAATGAGAGGAGATAAACTAGTACAAACTTCTTCAATACCTGTAGTACAAGAGGAAACACCACATGAAAGTGTTCTTGACATCCCATTGCCTAGTCATAGTGGGAGGATTGTTGAGACTCGTGCTGATACTGAACCTTGTGGTCCTACCATCAACATACCGGTTCCACAACCAGAGCAGCATGTCCATGATGGTACACAAGGATCAACATCTGCACAGCGTACCACTGATAGTGCATAGCCACAGGTAGTGTCTCATCGTAGTGGAAGGGTTATTCGTCGACCTTTACGGTATACGCTCTTGGGAGAGTCATATGACAGGATCCCTGATGAGCTACATACTAATCCCTGTAACTATGATGAAGCACTTAAAGATAAAGATGCAGATCTTTGGCAAAAGGCTATGAAATCTGAGATAGATTTTATGTACTCTAATAAGGTCTGGGATCTTATAAAACCACCTGAAGGGATAAAACCCATCGAATGCAAGTGGATCTATAAAAAAGAGAGGAGCAGACGGAATGGTTGAAACCTTTAAGGCTAGGCTTGTAGCAAAAGGGTTTACTCAGAAAGAAGGGATCGATTATGAGGAAACTTTTTTGCCGGTAGCCATGCTTAAGTCTATCCGGATTCTCTTATCTATTGCAGCTCATTTCAATTATGAAATTTGGCAAATGGACGTCAAGACAACATTTCTTAATGGGTATCTTGACGAGTGCATCTATATGATGCAACCAGAAGGTTTTATAGCAAAAGGTCAAAAGCACATGTTGTGCAAGCTTAAGAAATCCATTTATAGACTTAAGCAAGCATCTAGGTCTTGGAATAATTGTTTTGATCAAGCCATTAAATCTTATGGTTTTGATCAATGTCCTGATGAGTCCTGTGTGTACAAAAAGTGTGATGAAAACATGATGGTATTCTTAGTACTATATATGGATGACATCTTGCTCATTGGAAATGATGTAGGGGTGTTATCTTTAGTAAAGGTATGGTTATCCAGCCAGTTCGATATGAAAGATTTTGGAGAAGCCAGTCACATTCTTGGGATTAAGCTTTTACGAGATCGCAAGCAAAGGATGTTGGGCTTATCACAAGCTACTTATATCGATCAGATTCTTGCCCGCTTTAGCATGCAGGATTCCAAGAAAGGTTTTCTTCCTTTCAGGCATGGAATCACTCTATCCAAGGATCAGTGTCCCAAAACATCAGATGAGATAGAGAAGATGAAGGCAATTCCTTATGCATCTGTAGTAGGAAGCCTCATGTATGCAATGCTTTGCACTAGACCTGACATCTGCTTTGCTATTAGCATGGTCAACATATATCAGTCTAACCCTGGGCAAGAACATTGGACAGCGGTAAAACATATAATCAAGTACTTAAAAAGGACTAGAGATTATATATTGGTTTACCAGGCATATAGTCTAATACCCTTAGGGTACACAGACTCAGACTTCCAGTCAGATAAAGATTCCAGAAAGTCTACCTCTAGTTATGTGTTTACCCTAGGGGGTGGAGCCATTAGTTGGAGGAGCATCAAGCAATCTTGCATTGCTGATTCCATCATGGAGGCCGAATATGTGGCAGCCTTTAAGGCAGCCAAGGAGGTAGTTTAGCTCAGAAACTTCCTATTGGATCTAGGAGTGGTTCCTTCAATGCAATTGGCTATTACACTTTACTGAGATAATAGTGGAGCAGTTGCCAACTCAAAGGAATCTAGGACCCATAAGAAGGGAAAACACATTGAGCGCAAGTATCATCTGATTAGAGATATTGTGCAAAGAGGAGATGTAGTGGAGACTAAGATAGCATCAGCAGACAACCTGGCAGATCCTTTTAAAAAGAGCTTACCAGCTAAGACTTTTGATAGACATGTAGAAGGAATGGGAGTGAGATGTGTGGCATCATGGCTTTGAGTCTAAGGAGATTGTTAGGGCTATATACTAAAAGCCATGTTTTTATGTAATAAACCTTAGTATTTATTTATTAATGAATTCTGATATTGCATTTTAAATGAGAATCTGTATGAGCTATGTTTGCATTATATTATGTTTTAATGTTATGCATGTGTGTCTTTTATTCTACACAGTAGATGATTTGGTGTGTAGAGTTCGGCTTACACACAGAAGATCAGATCATCAGTTATTTTATTGTAGAATATAAGCTTATTGTTCACAGTCTGAGATGGAGTTGGACACACCATCGATAAGGTTGTAGCACAAGATTTCAATAAGTCTGTCTTGCCTATGGGGAACGGTTTAGTTCTGACTTCTTGTGCTAGTACACTTGTGTGTATTGAAAAAGACCATTTTGGGGTAATTATTTTATACTGACACATAAAATAATTGATACCTCATGGTTATTATGAATATTTATACTCTTAATCCCGAAATATTTAATAGACACATGCATTTATTGTTAGTTATTTTGATTCATAAAGATTGAGATCTTTAGAGGTCAATAATCTTGATGAGTTGGATAACTGCATTAATTGTATGGTGAATATTAATTATTGACGGAATCCACGTCCTGGTACAGGGATTGATGATACCCCCTTGAGGATACTTATAAGTTTTGATTATATCAAACCCTGCAGGTGGATTTTGTATCCGACATATCAAATAAGTTAAGTGGAAGGTCTCAAGGAGATTAACAGATGTTGATTAAATAAAATTGTCAGTAATTTAATTTAATCAACGGGTATCTGTAATCTTAACGTGGGGAGATTAATAAGTATTTAATAACAAAGAGCTCAAAATTTTATTTTGAATAAGATAAGGAGTGCAATTATAATTCTTTAGTGGAATGAATTAGATTTAATGTAAATAGGTTTTAATATTTACATTGGGAGCCCGAAACTTATTTGCCTTTAGGTCCCTATCGTAGCCTATATATATGTCATGTTGGGCAGCCACTAGGTTAAGACGAAATATTTTCTCTAAACCCTAGAGGCAGCCGTCCATCAAAGAGAGCATATAGAGAGCCACTATCTCTTCACGTTCTGGCATTGGGGAATACGGTAGAAGGCTTGAAGGGATCAAGCAGTGTTCTACAGTTCATGATTTTTTAGATCAATCCAGACAGATCTCAAGTTATGGATTCATCCTTTTCTTGTAGATGATTCGGATTGATTAATTTTTTTTTTGGGTTTAATCTATACGCACTATCACTTGTTCATGGGATTTCCGCTCCCTACATTACAGACCTATTCCTAGTTGACATACCATCAATAAGACCATAGTAATGGAGAATTAAGAGTGAAACTCATCAATAAGACCCTAGTATTGGAGAACAAAAAGTGAAACTATAGGGGACCTACGGACAAAGAGATGGAGAATTTGGTTTATGCAATTAGGAATAGATATGTCAAATTTTTTTTTTTTCTGTTCCACTGCTAGTCAACGGATGTAAGAGTATTATTTGTCACATTTTGAAACTATAAGGGGCAATGTATTGCAATTAAAACTATAAGGGGTATGCGTAATATAATGGGGGCGCAAAATGTATTTTCCCAAAAAAAAAAAAAAAGATTCATGAGAAAGTTATACAAAAGCCCCATTTAAAAAAAAAAAAAAATTTTACCCAAAAGTCCAAACATGTGTCTTTTAGACTCTGAAATCCTTTTTTTAACCAAGAAGTCCAGTTTTATTGGTAAATCTATTATAAGAAGCTTTTTTCAATATTGATTTGGCCCCACGGTAGATTGCATCTTCCATAACCGTATATAGAGCTTCCATTCCCTTTTCATTGCATATTTCTTCTTTCTTTTATTTGTATTTTAATCATATTTGATACAAGAGTTTTGCGGATAAGTTTTGGTGATTTGGTTATATGAATCACCAAAACAATTCATTCCACAAAAAAACTGATTCATTATTAACAAACCAACACATGCCACAGATGGAAAACTGATTCATTCAATATAAAATGATGCATTTCTTAGTATACCTCAATAAAAATGATGACTTGCATGACAAACTATACATTTCTCATTGAATTAATGAGTTTTTTTTTTTTTTTTTTAATTTTATAAATTTGAAGTACACCTATGAAAACTGGTGCATTTTCAAATAATAATAATAATAAAAATCGACGAATTTCTCAATAAATTGAGTTTGCACTAGTTTCCTGCAAAATGTATTAATTCCTTGCAAAACCAAAAAACAGAGCAAAATAGTTTCCTACACCAACCTTGATTCATTTACAACTGATTTAATTAATTTTCCTCCCCCATTTTCTTCACTCTCACTCTCTCTCTCCTCCCCTCCATCTTGACTTCTCCCCTCCATCTTTACCTTTAATTTTTCCAACTCTCTCCTCAACCTCTAATTCTCAACTTCTAACCCCTCAATCTGATTTATTCGAAAATAATTTGGAATTAAAATAGGAAGATGGATTTTTGAAGATTGACCGAATGTGAATGATCATCATGGTTGAATGTAGAGCTTGATTCTCTGTAATGTCATTCTTGCGTTTTTAATCCCATCTTGTAATGGCGTTTTGCTTCTCATGATTGAATGCTCAGTCATTTTTTTAAGAAAAAATTGGTGAGAGGTCCTACTTAAGAAAGGTTTAATGCGAAAAGTCCTCATAATATTTATTTTCTTCGTAAGATCCTATTTAAGAATCGTTTCATGCAAAAGTCCAAATCTTTTAAAAATATTTTTCAAAATGGCAGAACTATCCCCCTCGGTGTATTTTCACTGTCTTGGGTGTATTTGATCGTGCCAAAAAAGGGAGGTTATTCCTTGTTAACAATCAAGATTTAAATTTATAAAAGACTTGTGCTGTAACCTCAATTCAGTTGATAAAGTGATTTTAGCATGGGTATCGATCCACAGGGACTAAAGGCGGAATCATGAGAAATCAAGTAACTTCAATTCTAGTTAACGATCAATCTTTAATTTGATGAGTGGTTGTTTAAACTAATGAATTTATAAAACGATTGATGAAAGAAGAAATTAATAAAAAAAGCCTTGGGTATTTCGAATCCACTTGATTAAGGATTTACCATGTAAACAATTAAAGCTAGGGTCTATATTCGTTTATGAATGGTGATGACCTAGACTACAATAATAAGTCATCAAATATATTATGCGAACACTCGTTAAGTATGATTCATCCAAACAAAGCATAACCTGTCAAGCAAGGCATGCACAGGTTATCCAAGTAAGGCATGAACAGAAGAACAAATGTAGGCATATTCGATAAGAATTATTGAACAACTAATGTAATTGAAATCACATAAAACAATTGCATTTATGAAAATATACTCAATTAAGAATGGATTGCATGAAAAGAAATCTCCCAAAGTTGTACAATTGTCACAAACTGAATATAAAACCCTAAACTCTAATCAAAACATAACAAACCTAATAATCAAGCTTCATCTAACACCTAAGAATGAAGTCTAGCTACTCATGATCGAAGTAAAATCGCTAAGGGTCTTCAATCCCTCCATGTGCATCAAAAATCCAAGGAGAATGAGGAGAGAGAAGAGAGAGAACCCAAGAGTGAACAATGGTAAGTCAAGCTAGCCCTAAACAATCTAGAAATAATGTTTATATACTTTACATAAACCTACAATAAACAAAACTCTCCAAAAATCCCACAAAAATTAGATTAAAAAAATGCAGGCACACTTTATGAGGCAAGATCTATCGATAGACATGGAAGTGTCTATCAATAGAGGGGGACATGGCACCTGCAAGGCTTCTGTCTATCGATAGAGGGGAGTAACTATCTATCGATAGACACCCTTTATCGATAGAAAGTCTATCGATAAGCCCAATTTGCTCTTTTTAGCTTTCATTCTGCTTCCAAAAGCTTCCTAAGGCCATCCTTGCACCCTTTTGATGATTTTTCCTTCCCATTGAATCCACTTTTAGCTTCATCTGAGGGAAAATGCAGGAAACCAACCTCGACCATGCCTAAAATGCCATTTTTATGAAGAATTCCTACAAAACAAGATAAAAACATTAGATTCGTGATTTATATCTAACAGATAACAAAGTTCAAGCATAATTCATCAAAATATAGTAAAAAAGACTCAATAATTACATTGATTGCAGGGCAATCACACCCTCCAACTTAAACTTTGCTAGTCCCTAGCAAACCACTGAATCTAAAACACTACTAAAACAAAGAAAAACTAACTACCATTAGTAAATAACTAAAACAACATAAATATGCCACTTTTGCAGTGAAACACGATTGCATTTAGCGTATGTAATAAGCCTTTAAACTCCTAGGTTCCCCCTAGTGGACGAGTTGTAGTCTCATGAGGGTTTGCAGAAATGACACCCACAAACATGAAAATTTCAATCCATTCCCTTTATTCACTAAGATCAAGAAAAACACATTTCAACACAATGGGCATGCTATGCAATCTATCTACTCATAAATCATGCAATGCTTTGAACTAGCTTCGTATATAAGCAAAATCCTTGTGTAGTGAAGTAAAATCACTAAATTATATTCCAAACCATCAAATGTCCCATGCTTAAGTAAACAAAATGGTAAACCAAAAAGAACAAAGATGATGGGTCATGAAAAGTAAAACACAAAAGATAGAAAATACAAAGAAGACACAATATCACTGTGGAAGACGAAATACACAAAGAATGAGAAATAAGAATGAGCAACTAACACACATATACACAAAAGATTGTAAAGTTGCAACAAAAGTTAAACAAAAACAATTCATGGAATCAAGTAGGACTTTATTGGCTCAAAAATGCCTTTTGGTTAAGGATGGAAAGCAAAAAGACATGTGATGGTTTAATAACATAGTTTAGGCAATCTACCCAACCATCACATACACACATCCTAACCTAAAAAATACCAAACATAAACTACCCAAAGTACACAAAACAAACCAAAATGACACAATCCAACCCACAATGACTAAAAACATGTGCCATGCATCATTAGCAGAATCACTAGAGTTCATAGGAAATTGAAATAAAAAGGTTTTTGGGTTTGTATTATTGTTGCACCATTCACTTTTGAACGTTTTTTTTTTCACACCCACCAACTTGGATTTAACTTTATTCTCAACTTTAAGAAGGGTAAAGCAAAAAAAAACTTTCTTTCCTTCCTCAATTTTTTTTTTCGTTTCTTTTTTAAGGTGCATTATTCAACCCTTTCATCACCAATGTTACAAATTCCAATTCCTTTCCAATAAAAATCTGCTTAACATTAAGACATGGCACACTAAATACTAATACACAAAACACACTCAATGACTCACATACTACACACTACATCCAAGAATTAACTCACCTAACCTCTACCCTTAAGCTTCCTAAGCTGACCAAGAAAAGGAAACTTGAAGGCTCAAACTAAGTGCTAATGGCAATAAAATATGAAAGAATTTAAGCTGAAATAATCAAAGATGGCCTATGATCATTTTCCATGACTCACAAATATTTAAACAATGCGCAACAAAATCATCCATCATGCATATGCTAAACAAACATATAAATAATGGTAGTGGAACAATAAGAAAGAAATAAGATACACAAAATTTATATGGAGACAAAAAATGAAGAAGAAAACAAGAACAACCAAATCTAAGCAAGGCACTCTTTGGCTCAGAATATATCATGAATGATTCGTGCATGTGCAAATCGAAAATCACCTACACATATTTATATGGTCAAAACAAGGCATAACTCAGAGATTTGTAGACTTATAAAAGCATACACATATTGAAATAGGTTCAAAAATCACTAAGTGCTTAAGGGAATAACTGAAATTTGAAAATTTTTCCACAATTCTTTATTCCTCCCCCCCAACTTAAACCATGTATTGTCCTCAATGTATATATACCAAAATAAAGCACAACAGACAATATGCAAAAAAAATGAATAGATCAACCCATATATCATGAATCAAACATAGTTCGTTTCCTTTGGTCTCCTCCCAAAAATTAGTTTCCTTTTTACAATCTTAGCCGATAAAATTTTTAACCCAAATTTAAGAAACCTATTTATGAAAGTTGACCTAAGAATACGAACCGTTAGGGAAAACAGCTTACCTTTAGGCTTCGAAGGTAGGATGCCTAGGAAGGGTGTGGACTCAAAAACCTTATTTATCTCTAAAATGAGTTGGTCCACATCAACATTATCACAATAAGAAAATCATGCATTAAATGGATCCGAACATGAAATGAATGGTAATGCCTCCTCAACCTCTTTCCCTAGCTCCCCAACAAAAGAACACTCCTCAAAGTGATGAGGGTGTTGAGCAGCATGGTAAACTTGAAGCTTAGCCTTCAAATTACCAAATGAGAGCTCCATAATACCTTCCCTACAATATAAGATTGCGTTAGCGGTCACAAAAAAATGCCTTCCTAAGATGACTGTGATTTGTGCCTTAGAACTATGCACAGTTTCTATGTAAAGAACAATAAAATCTGCAGGAAAGACAAAAGACTCAATCTTGATAAGAATATCTTTTAGAATCTCACTAGGCACCTTGGTTGACCTATCAGCAAATTGAAGAACATTAAGACTAGGTTGAAGCTCCCCAAGTTCCATCTTCTCATACACAGAGTATGGAAGGATATTCACACTTGCCCCAAAATTGACTAAAGCCCTATCTATAAAATCGTTTCCTAAGAAGCACGAGATAGTAGGAGTACCAGGGTCTTTACGCTTAAGGGGAAGGTGATGCTGCACTACAGCACTAGCCGCTTCAGAAAGGACTGTTGACTTAGCCAAATATACGCGATGCTTGTTCTGTTGAGTACATACTTTAGAAATTTGGCATATGAAGGGATCTGCTTAATTGCATATAAGAGTGGTAAATTGATATGCACTTGTTTAAAAACTTCTAACATCTCACTCAAAGACGCTCCCTTCTTCCCTTTTATAAGTGCAACCAACGTCGAAGGGAATGGAGCCTTGGGCACGTATGATGCCACAGGATCATCAGAATTAGAAGGAAAGTTATCCCTCCTAGGCCCACTAACCAATTGCCTCTGTTTCTCAATAAGTTCTACTTGTTGGGAATGGAAGTCCCAGGAACCAATGATATGCATATAGACAATACCAAAAAAATTTTAACAGATTAATCATATGATCAAACGATCTCTCTCTAACCCATACAAAGCGGAATAGGGTCATACCTTCGAGATCTCTCTGGTTTGATCTCGTTACAGCACATACTAGATAGCCGCACAATCAAATCCGGATACGCTTGACCGAAACCTTCAAGCCTTCTATTGTATTCCTCCTTATGCCAGAACACGAAGAAAGAGTGGCTCTGTTCGTGAACTTCTATTTAACGGCTGCTCTAGGGTTTGACTGCTGCTATCAAGGTTTCTGATGTTCTGAGTCTCTAACCCTAGTAGCCGAAAAACATGGCATATAAATAGGCTACAGCAGGGACCTAAGGAGAAATAAGATTGGGCTCCTAATGTAAATAGGAAGACTTAATTCAACCTGAATTAAATTCCTATTTCATTAATTATAATTCAGTCCACTAAACAATTATAATTGCACTCCCTATCTTATCTGAAATTATATTTCGAGCTCCATGTTATACTTATTTATCTCCCCATGTTAAGATTACAGATACCCTGCAATTAAATTAAATTACTGACAATTTTATTTAATTGACATATGTTAATCTCCTTGAGACCTTCCACTTAACTTATTTGATTTGTCGGATACAAAATCCACATGCAGGGTTTGATATAATCAAATCTTATAAGCTTCCTCAAGGGGTATCATCAATCCCTGTACCAGGACGTGGATTCCGTTAATAATCAATATTCACCATACACTTAATGTCGTTACCCAACTCACTGAGTTTATTGACCCTTAAGAGATCTCACTCTTTATGAATCAAAATAACTAACTTTAAATGTATGTGCCTATTAAATATTTTGGGATTAAGAGCATAAGCATTCATAATAACCATGAGGTATTAATTGTCTTACATGTCAGTATAAAACAATTACCCCAAGACAGTCCCGTTTAATACACACAAATGTACTAGCACAAGAAGTTGTAACTAAACCATTCCTTATAGTCAAGAGAGACCTACTAAAATCTTGTGTTACAATCTTACCGATGGTGTGTCCAACTCCATCTCAGACTGTGAACAAAAACCTTATATTCTACAAGTACTGATGATATAATCTTTTGCGTGTAAGCTGAACTCAACACACCAGATCATCTACTATATAGAATAAAAGACACACATACATAACATTAGAAATGTAATAGAATGCAAACATTAGCTCATACAGATTCTCATTAAAATGGAACTACTAGAATTCATTAGTAAATAAACACCAAGGTCTAATACATAAAAGTATGGCTTTTAGTATATAACCCTAACAATACTGCCTCGGGAACCTTAGACTCAATCCCCACCTCACCTTCACTAGATTTCCCCCCAACTCTATTATCAATAACTGATCCGCTCCTCAAACTCATAATAGACTTTACTTCCTCATGGTGTTGAGGGTGTTGCGAATGAGAACTCTCACCCACAAATGCACCCTTGGGGTTATTCACGGGTTGACTTGAAAGTCTACCCTCCTCTCGACGGCTAAGAGTTGCCGCTATTTGCCCCATTTGTGACTCTAATTTAGCTATAAAATTAGAATGAAAATGAAGGAGCTGACGATCTGCCACTATGTTCTTTAATGCATTGAGAACCTTGTCCTCAAAGTCAGAACTTCTTTGAGGATGTTGTGGTTGGGGTGGATTTTCCCTAGGTGGTTGGTTGAACTGATTGCCTGACCCTTGAAAAGGTTAAGACCACCGCAAGTTAGGGTGGCTCTTCTAACCTGGATTGAAAGTATTAGAGTGGGGGTCATTCTGTTAGATATGTGCCCTAAAACCAATTGTTAAGTTGTGTTTAGGGTT
>JAESVK010051409.1:0-15823 GCA_017140935.1 Hamamelis virginiana | reverse complement strand
GTTTATAGTAACTTTATATTGTAAAGCCAGTATTAATGGGGATGTTGGGGAGATCGATCCCCTGCAAATATATGTTGGTTTATTTGCAATTCGCTCTCACATAATAAAGTGATTTTAATTGGAAAGGTGTTGAGATTATTTCAGTGGCACAAAAACTGACCCAAGATTTTCAAATTTCTTTGCCGATTTGTTATGTTAAAATTACCTTTGGACCTAATGGTATAAAACGTCTATGTCAGGGACTTAAAGGGGGAACCTTTTTTTGGTTCATATTTCAATAGTTGTTATACTAATATATGGGTACAGTCGCTTTGCATTTAGTCATCAATTTCTGCATTCCTATTGGCTTCATTATCTTAAACTGGAAGGTACATGACCTGTGTAGCCTGCATGGCTGCACTTGACCCCTTTTTTTTTCAGAGCAAGGATAAGATCATTAAATCTTTCAATACTACTGTTGTATGAATTCAATCAGTAGGCTTTGGGAACATGATATTTTCTGGTAATGAGCTCTTGCATATCTAGAATTACACAGGCAAGCGACTTAACCCTGAGAAAAACTACTTTCTGATAACATCCCAGGAAAGAATATTCGTAACACCATTAATACCAAAAGCAGCTGCAATTCAAATGTGGAAAAATGCTAGTGAATGATTTTATAATGTTTAAGGCCAATTTTTATTTACTCTAATCAAGATCTATGTAAATAAAATCTTCCCTAAGAAATTATACATAAACCCATCCAAATTAATCATTGAAAAAAAAAATTGAACTGTCGAGACTTAATTTACTGTCAAAACTTGTTAAAATCCATGCTTCCATAACTTTCACAACTTTGTAAACATCCGGGTCAAGTAAACTGCAAGATGAAAAATTCTCTTTACAAAAACATGATTATCAAACTCCGCATAATAAATATCAAACATCATCAACAGTTAATGGGGAGTTTCTTTGCTGGAAAAAAAAAAATAGGAGAGAGAGGCAAAGAGAAAATAAATTGCCAGTATTCAACCCACAACAATTCTTCATATTTTTAAGCAAATGCTGAAACAATCATTGAACATCTCATCAGAACTCAGACAACCTAACAGAAGACCCAGTGAAAAATCAGAGGGCATACGAATTATGACTAGAGATATGATGAAGAGTTGGGCAAAAAAAAAAAAAAACAAAAAAAAAAAAAAAAGAAACAGAGGGGAGACTTTGTTCTAGTGGATTATGATGCAGTGGCAACTTCCACAACAGTGACATTCTCAACCATCAAATCTTTTTCATGGTCACTCTCAAGATGGCTATAGTTACCTTTCTCCTTGAAGAGTTGAATATGGTGGTGCTTGCAGTCTTCCCTCATGTGTAATATAGTTAGAGGGGTTTCGTGAGCATCAATGGTGAGGAATCGATTCAGAGAAGGGCCTTCATGAGCATCAATGGTATCGATTCAAAGAAGGGGCTTCGGGCGCATCAATGGAGCTTCATGGCTAAACTTCGTGAGGTGAGGATTCAAAAAAGCCCTAACTTTTACAGGTCGAATGGCTGCACAAACTCGTGAGGTGAGAATGGAGCTTCAATGGAGCTTCATGGTTCACATTCTCGTGAGCATCAATGGACCTTTGTGAGCATCAATGGCTGCATGAACTCGTGAGGTGAGAATGGCTGAGAAGCTCCTGAAGGCGTCGAATGGCTGATGCTCTTCGTGAGGTGATGCTCTCTCATTTGGTTCTTCTTTTACAAACCAGCCATCTCCTTTGAACCGGTTTTAACCCCTTCTCTTCCCTAGCCATTTGATTTCACTTAATTCTATCCAACGGCATATGAGCCAAGTCCGCACATAGCAATAGAAACGGACGTGCATTTAAGAGAAGAACTCATATATATATATATAGTGGGTTTCAAGTGAGGATGTGCGTTTTTTTAATTTTGTGCGGACGTCCAGCTACAGCCGTCGGCTGTGCAGCTCTGAGACACGGTCAAAAAATGTGACCGTTGGATCAAAACCAACGGATGAGAATAAAAGGGGGAGATGCACGCTATCCAAGGCCAATAGATGACTTTTGCAGACTTCGCTCCTTTTACCTGCTTTCCGTCCATTTGAAACTCTCTCTCTCTCTCTCTCTCTCTCTCTCTCGATCCCTTCTTCTCTCTCACTCTCGTCGCCGGACTGTGGCACGCCGGAAAGACCATGGTTGGACTGAACCGGACTGAACCACATCTGCAAACGCCTCGCCGGACTGGACCACCGAACCATGCAGGAAACTGAAGCCTCGCCGGTCTGAACCACGCCTGACTGAACCCCGCCTTTCCTCTCTCTCTCTCCTCTTTGCGTTGCCGGACAGCACCCCCCGGCCTGTGCTCAATCTGGCAAGGCTCTTGGTCTTGCTTCGTATGTAATTGTTTTGTGTTCTAATGAAGCTCTTCTATTGGTCTCTCTTTTCAGACCATGATTTTGTTTAAAAATCAAACTTGAAACAAATTTCAACTAAGGAAAGACAACCTGTTATGAAGGTTAATCGTTTAAGAAAATCAAGAGCTAAAAAATCAGATGTTGAGTACCATAAGTTATTGGTAATCAAATTCCACAGTAGATTTATAGTCAAATCCGTTGTGCTCGTCTAGCCTAACCACCATTAATTGAAAACTTAAAATGGGATGGTGAGATGTTTCTTGCCTCATGATAAACCTTCTACATAAATGTGTAATTTCAATTTCAATTTCATATTTAATGTAAACAATTCTATTTCCTCTTGGTAAAACTATACATTTTGAGAGAACAGGTAAAAAAAAGATGTTTTTGTTCTTGATAAAACCTTGCTTAAAAACTTGGTGTTGCTAAAATTTCCATGGAGAATTTGGCATTAATTTCTCTATAAAAATTAATTTCAACCTTTTTTTAATTTTTAATTTTTATATTTTCATGTCTGAGAGAGCACGAATGTTCTGCTGAGATGCTGGAATGACTCCGTGGCCTAATTCATCTGTGCGATTAATTAATTGTAATTATGACACCCTTATGAACTATTCATAACAAGTTAAGACTGAGTTTTTACATGTTCAATGCTTCATTTAGAGTTTATAGCCCAAATTGGACCTGTTTCCTTTGTCTCTACTTTTTTTCTCTACAAGAGATGTACATTGTTTTGGTCCCCTCTCTTTTAACAGCCCAGGCATTTAGATGAGTTGGTAACTGGTAAGTTTAACGGTTCTGATTTCAATCCAACATAAGTAATACAGTAAGTAAAACAGTTCAAATAAAGTTCTACTGCTCATTATAATACTCAACTTTAATGACAGGATCATCGGCATAAATGTGTGCCGCCGGAACAGGTTTAGGTTTCTACACTTGGAACATAAGTTCCTGATGAAATGGCTATGGTCGTAAAGGTTGCTCATCATTATTAATATTTTTTCTAGGATTTCACACTGCGTATCTTGCTTTTCCAACATAACTTACACTACATGTAACTTTTTCATTTTAGTATTTTACTCTTCTTTTGCTTGCTATCTATTCCCCACACGCAACCCTGTTTTCAATCCTGTGTAGTTCAGACTGGCGAGGCTTCAGTTTCCGGCGTGGTTCTGTGGTTCAGTCCAACCATGGTCTTTCCGGCGTGCCACAGTCCGACGACGAGAGTGAGAGAGAAGAAGGGATTGAGAAAGAGACAGAGTTTCAAATGGACGGAAAGCGTGTAAAATGAGCGAAGTCTGCAAAAGTCATCTACTGGCCTTGGATAGCGTGCATCTCCCCCTTTTAATCTCATCCGTTGGTTTTGATCCAACGGTCACATTTTTTGATCGTGTCTCAGAGCTGCACAGCCGACGGCTGTAGCTGGACGTCCGCACAAAATTAAAAAAACGCACGTCCTCACTTGAAACCCACTGTGTGTGTGTGTGTATATATATATATATATATATATATATATATAGAGACTCTGGTGATAGGGTACTTAATGAATTTGGTCATTTTTTATCCACCAACGACTGTTGTTTGTTTTTTAGAACTTCATATGGAAATAAAATGTGTAAACTAGTAGACTTCGACAAAAAAATGAGACAGTTTCCATCTTTATTGTCATTCATCCCATGCACCAGAAATGCATAAATCCCCTTCTAGTATATTTTCGCAATTCTACCAAACAACATTAAATATTTGAAGTTTGGAAAAAAAAAATACAATAAATAATGAAGAGAAGGCCTCTTATGATAGAAGATTTTACATCCATAAGGCTTTTACAATGTAATAGGTTTCCGATTAAGCCAAAACTCCAAACAAAAAATAGAAAAGGTGATGTGGTGGGAAAAATTTACTAGACTGAAAATCTCAAGGACATGCTGCAAGTTGAAAGATATTGGAAATGAACTGACAACACTTCTACGTTCCAATACATCTAAAGCTAATAACCTAATTAAGCCACATGATAATATTGGAAATGAACTGACAACACTTCTATGTGAAATATATTCTTTTATTTTTAATATTTAAATTATTTCTACCAATTGTAGAAAATAATTACTGAGTAAAATAATATGATTTTTAGTTTCCTCCAATATCTCAATTATATATAAATATTATGTATTAGCAGTTTCCAAATGTTGGAAGTTGGCATGGGTACTTGCTTGATCTTAAAAACTAAACATTCAGAAGATAGGTAATTCTTATAGAGAACATGGTGCATGCTTCATGCATGATTTTGTACGTAGTGATGAATGAGAGAAAAATATAACTCTGTATTGAATAATGTTTCAATGTACAAAGGAGTCTTATATAGGCAATGGACAATATACGGTATACGATATCTATACACTAGATAGTAAATAGTAAATAGTATATATACATTAACATCCCCCCTCAAACTCAAGGTGGGTGAAGAGAAACCAACTTGAGTTTGGAAACTAAATCTGTAAAGCGACCGGGAGGATGAGCCTTGGTGAAGAGATCAGCAGTTTGCTCAATAGATGAGACAGAAAGAAGGCGGACAGTGTCTTGGCCAATATGATGATGAACAAAGTGGCAATCAATCTCGATATGCTTGGTGCGATCATGGAATACATCATTGTGTGCAATTTGAATGGCACTTCGGTTGTCACAGTAAATAGGAGTGGCAGAAGAATGAGGGACACCCATAGCTTCGAGTAGCCAGCGAAGCCATAGAAGTTCTTGGGTAGTATCAGCAAGAGCACGGTATTCGGCTTCAGTACTGGACCTGGCAACAACGGTTTGCTTCTTACTACGCCAGGAGATAAGAGAGTCTCCAAGAAAGAAGCAAAAGCCAGTAGTAGACCGACGATCAGTAGGGTCACCAGCCCAATCAGCATCTGTGTAAGCTCGCAACTCTAGAGAAGAAGTGGCAGAAAAGTGAAGACCATGAAAGAGAGTGCCCTTTATATAACGAAGAATACGAAGAACGGCTGCAAAGTGAGTGGAGCGAGGAGCTGACATGAACTGGCTGACAATGTGAACAGCATAGGCAATATCCGGGCGAGTGACTGTGAGATAGATAAGACTGCCAACCAACTAACGATAGAGGGTGGCATCAGGTAGTAAGGTACCATCAAGAGGAGTAAGTCTGGCATTGGTCTCAAGAGGAGTAGAGACTGTCTTGGCATCTGTGAGTCCAGCACGAGTGAAAAGATCTGAAGCATACTTGGCTTGAGATAGATAGTAACCATGGGAGTCAGATGATATCTCAAGACCGAGAAAATAACTGAGAGAACCAAGATCTTTCATCTCGAAATGCTGATGAAGAAAGGATTTGAGTGCAGAAATGCCACTAAGGTCATTGCCAGTAATAATCATATCATCAACATAGAGCAGAAGAAGAGTGGTGCCGGTGGCTGTTTGACGAATAAAGAGAGCAGAATCATACGGACAAGAGATAAAGCCAAAATCCCCAATAACAAAACTGAACTTGGCAAACCATGCCCGAGGAGCTTGTTTTAGTCCATATAAAGCTCGACGAAGTCTACAGACCTTATGTGGAGGATGATCATACCCAGGTGGAGGCTGCATGTAAACTTCTTCAGAAAGATCACCATTGAGAAATGCATTTTTGACATCCATCTGGTATAGGTTCCATTTTTGAACAGCAGCAATAGCAAGTAAACTGCGGACAGAAGTAATACGAGCAACGGGGGCAAAAGTCTCTTCATAATCAATGCCATGTTCCTGAGTAAAGCCCTTGGCTACCAGACGAGCTTTGTAACGCTCGATTGAACCATCAGAACGGGTCTTGATTTTGTAAACCCATTTACAACCCACAATTGATTTTCCACGAGGAATGTCAACCAAATCCCAAGTATGAGTGGTATGAAAAGCCTGTAATTCTTCAGCCATTGCTTGTTGCCACAGAGGATTAGAACGAGCCTCATGATAGGTCTGCGGTTCATGATGAGAGAGAATAGTGGAAAAACAATGAAAATCACGAAGAAAGATAGATGGTACCGACGAATAGGTGGATCAATGACAGTGTCGGAAGTGGAGGCATGGTCAATGGTGGAGTCTGAGACTGAAGCAGGATCAGGTGCAGGAAGGACATCAGTAGTGTCGGAGAATGGTACTGTGGCAGGATCCGTAGACAAAAGAGGCACCTCAGGAGCAGCCGTAGAAAGTTCGAGACCTGTATCAGCATCATCAGGAAATAATGGAATGGAGGGATTAGTAAAGAAAGACTGTGTGTGAGGAACAGGTAAGTGAAATTTGGAGAGTGATGAAAACATTTTGTGCTCCCAGAATACAACATGACGAGAGACACGAAAACGTTTGGAGATGGGATCCCAACACCTATAACATTTATGTTCTATACCATAGCCCAAGAAGCAACAGAGACGAGAGCGAGGTTCCAACTTAGTACGCTCATGAGGTTGTAGAAGAACAAAACAAGCACACCCAAAAACCCTGAGATGATTATAATTTGGAGAATGACCATATAGACGCTCATAAGGAGAAATGTTACCAATGACAGAAGAAGGAACACGATTGATTGTATACGCAGCAGTGAGAACAGATTCCCCCCAAAAATTCTCTGGACAAGAAGAAGAAATGAGAAGTGCTCGAACTATATCCAAGAGATGTCGATGTTTACGTTCAGCACGCCCATTTTCTTGAGAGGTGCCAGGGCAAGAGCGATGGGGAATAGTACCATTAGTACGAAGAAAAGTGAGAAAATCTGAGTCTCGATACTCCATGGCATTATCTGCACGAAAGACTTTGATAGGACAAGAAAATTGAGTTTTGATCATTTGTGCAAAATCATAATAAATCTGTTTCAGTTCAGAGCGATTACGTATGAGATATAGCCAAGTGTAACGAGAATAATCATCGATAAAGATCACAAAATATTTTGATCCCCCCATGGTCGGAACAGGAGAAGGACCCCAAATATCAAAGTGAACTAAATCAAAAGGTGCGGAAGAAATAGAAGTACTATGAGAAAATGGTAAGACATGTTGTTTTGCAAGTTGACAAGATAGACAGTCTAAATGGTCATGACTAACAGGACCCAAAGAGCCACTAGAAATTAAAGACCGTAAACGACCAACCGAGATATGCCCAAGACGAGAGTGCCATAAATGGAGTGAGGAAGTAGAAGGAGCTGGAGCAGCAATCTGATGAGCTGGAGAAGAAGTGTGAAGATTGATGAGCTCAAACAGGCAACCAACTTTACGACCAGTCCCAAGAGTCTGTCCGGTCTGAGGATCCTGCACAATACAACCAGAACGAGAGAAAGTAACAGTAAGACCCATGTCACAAAGTTGACCCACAGAAATAAGATTAAGAGTGAGTTTGGGTATGAGATATGTATCAGAAAGAGATATATGAGAGTGAGAAACTTGTCCTGTATGGCTTACTTGCATGTGAGAACCATCGGCAGTATGAATGGGTGGAATATGATAAGAAGAATTTTGGGTAGAGAAAATAGTAGGATCAGAGGTCATATGATTGCTACATGCAGAATCAAAGAACCAAGAGGAGTTACCTGTCGTAGTAGCAGAGAGAGCAGGAGAGAAGGAAGTACCAGAATATGAGACAACCTTCTTGAGAAAAGATTCAAGATCAGCAATGGTAATAGGTGAATGAGGATCTCGAGCAGATAAAGTCTCTGTGGCAGAGGCAGAGGCAGTGGCAGAATAAAAGGCATGTATAGGATACCTGGAGGTGGCCATGATGCTCAAAACTCTGCTATAGAAGTAGTATCTCGAAAAATGGAGTCCAAAAATGGAATCAGGAAGCCGAAAAACTGTAGGAAGGACTGTGTCTGAAAAATGGTGATCCGGCCCGAAAAGCGGCTGAACAAGCTGGAAAGTGCAGTGTAGAAGCAGAATCTCGTAAAACGGAGCCCAAAAACAGATTCAGGACGTCAAAATTAGTGGGAAAGGGATCTTCCGGGCTGACACGAGAACCAAAGGGTGCTGACACGTGGCAGATTGAGGCGCTGACACGTGGCAATACCTAGTGATGACACGTGGCAGGATGATGTGGCAGCTGACTCGGTCAAACAAGATGACGTGGCAGATAAGGTCAAAGGCAGGATGATGTGGCAGCTGACTCGGTCAAACAAGATGACGTGGCAGTATATGCTGACGTGGCAGCGATGACGAGGTCATAAGATGTTGACGTGGCAGTCAACGGTCAAAGGGTTGACCGGGTCGGGTTAAGGAATCGGATCTCGGGTCGGGTCAACTGGTCGGATCCTGGGTCGGGTCTCGGGTTGGTGAGTAGGGCTGACGTCAGCAACACGGAAGGTGATCGTTTGAGGTCGGCGCGTGAAAGCGCGTAAGAGAGCGCCTGCGAGTAGATCTGACGCGCCTAGACTTAGGCGGCGCGTGCGGTGGTCTTTTAAGGCTGATTTTTGCTGGGTTTTGTAGAGCGAAGAAAGGGGAGTCGTTTGAGGGGTTGGTTGATTGATTTGGGTTCTGGGAAGGTGGAGTTTCGTGGTTGGACAGATTCGAGAGGTTGAGTTTCGTCGTTTCTGACTGTATTTGAGGCCGTGACGGCAGTTGGTGGCGGTTTTCAGCGGTGGGACAGTGGTAGTAGGTTAGTTGGCAGTGGGGCAGTGGTGTATTTGAGGCCGTGACTGGGTTAGCTAGATATCTAGCTCTGATACCATGTTGAATGAGAGAAAAATATAACTCTGTATTGAATAATGTTTCAATGTACAAAGGAGTCTTATATAGGCAATGGACAATATACGGTATACGATATCTATACACTAGATAGTAAATAGTAAATAGTATATATACATTAAGACGTAGTATGGTTGGTCAATCACAAGAATAATGCTGAAAAAAAGACTATATATGCATGCTTTTGGTATGAGATGTAAATCTGTTGTTGCATTTTGCAATAATCAATTAATTGGACCAATTAAGTTACAGATATTCAATGAAAATAAGGAATCGGAATTCACAAATCTCAAATCAATCTTATTGTGCTTATATAGGATGGATGCATGGATTCTAAAACGTGCAGATTTTCCATTCGAGAGCTATGAAATTCAAGATCAAATGAAGTTTGTATATATAACAAGCAATTTTGGGTGGTTGAGGTGCTATATGCGATTGGTTTTGGACATGAAACTTCTCAATTTATATAGAGGCATATGAGTTACGTACACAATAGGAGATAGTCCTCTCCTTTCCCTTAAACTCGGCCTCTTCTCCCTGATGAAGGTGGACATGAACCCATATCTCTTATACAACTACAAAGAGACTTTACCAGCAGGCTAGCTGGAACGTACCTTCAAAAGATGCTGAACTATAGTGAGTGTTTAGATTTCTCGGACTTGGAGATCCTATACACATTCCATCATAATTAAATCGGAATCATATATTTATTCAATATTGCTCATATTTTAAAGATTTAGAACTAAGTAATATTACAATCTAGAGTGATAGAGAGAAATGATCCTATCAATGTAGGCTTACAGAAGCTAATGTAGGCATGAAGTTAATATATAATTGTGGAATATATATTTTAAAGGGAAAAATACAGAAAATCCCCTCAACTATCACCTTGTGATACGTTATCCCCTCTCGACTATCGATTGCAATACTTTAACCTCCTAAACTATTGAATTGTGACAAATTACTCCCTTCCGTGATTTTTACAGTCTGTTTTGTGGCAAAGCAACCGTTGGATCACTGTGATTTTTGGCATGCCTAACATAAACAGACAGATTATCTAATCCAATAGTCGGTTTTTGAAAATACAGACAATTAGATTAAAAAACAAACCGTTAGGTTAAAAAAAACAAACTATGAAAATACATACATTTTTGAAATTTTATTTTAAAAAATAGACCATTAGATTGGCTAATCTAGTTTTCCATGTCATGCACGTCAAAAATCACGGAAGGGAATTATTTGTCACAATTCAATAGTTTAGGGCGGCAAAGTGTTGCAATCAATAGTTGAGGGGGGGTAAAATGTCACTAGGTGATAGTTGAGGGGGGTTTTCTGTATTTTCCCCTATTTTAAAAAACTGAACATTGAATTAGATATTATACTTATACATGTCATGTATGCTAAAAATCACAATGATCTAATGGTCGGTTTCTCTGAAATGTTATTGAAAAAAACTATGATATTTTTCAAGGTCACAATTTTTCATAGTCTATATTATGAGATTTTGACCTTGGAACATTGTGATTTTTAGCATGTATGACATCCATAAGAAGAATATCTAATCTAACGATCAAATTTTCAAAATGCGTATCCCACAATTATTTATTAGTTTCATGCTAGCATAACTTATGCAAGCATATGCTTACTATAGAGAGAGAGAGAGAGAGTAGACTCGTTTCCAATCCTCTACAAAACATAACGAAATCATTTCATTTCCCATTTTCCAAGACATAAAAAATGCCCCATTAGTACATGGCTTGCTGCTGGTTAAATGATTTCAAACTTTATCAAAGGCTTTGTAAATCAGGAAATTAATTCAATTTGTGCGGCATTTCATGGTCAATTTCCTCAATTTCCCCAAGATTTGTATTGCTCGTCCACACAGTTATCAATGGATCAATGAAATAAGATTATGCGAACAGTTTGGACTTCCAATTACTTAGGGTCCGTTTGGATAAGCTTTTACTTCCAATTTTGTTACTTTTAAAAGTAAAAATATGAAAGTTTTGAATGCAAAAAATTTAGTAGTTACTTTAAAAAGTTGAGGTAGCAAGAAATTTTTCTTCCTCAACTTTTAAAAGTAACTACTAAAATTTTACACTATAAAAAATGTAAAAAACTTTCATTTTTTTACTTTTAAATGTAAAAAAACAGGAAGTAGAAGTTTATCCAAAAGCGCTCTTAATCGTTTGGATGAACTTCTAACCTTTATTTATAAACTTTTGTAGGATAAATTCGAAGTCATCTTCAACTGGTATCCATCTCCATCTTTATAAAACTCTACTTTTAACTTTAACACTATGTTTCGATTGAGAGAATTGGAGAGAAGAGTAGATAATCTCATTAAGAGAAGAGAATAGAAAGGTAAATAGCTTTCTCTCCACCTTGTTTATAACTTTCTCTCCACCATGTTTGGATAGCCTTCATAAGAGAAGAAAAGAGAAGATTTTAAGGTGTAAATTTCAATATTGTCCTTACTTACATAAAAATGAAATAAAAGCTAAACAAGGGAGAGAAAGGACAAAGTAGTAAAATCATGTCCATTGGCTTTCCTTTCTCTTCTCTTCTCTTCTCTTCTCTCCAAATCTCCCCAATTTGGAGAGAGAATTATGGGCCCTTTTCTCCCCACTTTTTCTCCACTTTCTCTCTCCCTCCCTTCCTTTCTCTCCTGTTTTGCTTTGCCAAACAAGAGAATTTTTAAAAATGTCTCTTCTCTTCTCTTCTCCCCAACTGTCTCAATCCAAATGGATTGTAATAGTGAAGAGTTATGATGCCAACAAACTCCTTTAAACCTACATTTTTTTTATTAGCTTAGAACCTCTTAACCGGTAATATTCTACCAGCCCATTCATCATTGGTTAGACTTAATTAATTTAATTAAAGTCACTTATCAGCCATCTATTCACTAATGCAAAAATATGTTTGAATCACAATTTTCTAGAGAGAGATGATAGTCTTTGAGAAAAAGTATTCGGAAAAAATTGTTTTTAGGTTTCACAACTTAAATAACATCGAATCAAATAAATTTAATAAAATCAATCCAAAAACAATTAAATTAATTTAATACGCGTACATAAAACAAGATTAGTTAAGAATATGCCCATGATAATCTTCATTATCGAATAACCTCATATTTCATTTTCACTGTGTTCACCACAAAAATAACCACCAATTGTAAGTTGCCATGTGGCGTGGAAGTTGGTGTGTTAGTGGTCACTAACTATATTTTTAGTGGGCCAATTTAAATGAGTGGGTGGTTAATTAAATAAAGTGGCTAATTGAATTAGTGGGTGGTTATGCCACATGTTAAGCAAGGATTAAGTCTATAAAAGTTAGTGGGACATGTGACAATTATTTAGGTATCATGTGGGAAGTTACAAAGTAGTGGAGCACTACTTTATGAGCACAAAGTGGGCGGTTTATATGGCTGGCCAGATCTTCCGTGGGCTATATATATATATCCCAATCCAAAGCACAGGCAAGTGACAACTCCAACAACCAAAAATCAGCACAATGCTTCAATCTTTCTAGTAGATTTTTAGGCCTTTCTCTTCACAAGCAAGCTCATTTTCAAGTTTATTTCAAGCATAATTAGTTTAGTTCAAGTATCCTTTCAATTACAATCCGTAGTTCTTCGAGTTTCAAGCATTTCTACTTCAAGTAAGCGCCGCATTTCAATTTCCAAGCACATTTCAATTTCAAGTATGTCGATTTCCATTTCTAGCATTGTAATCTCAAGTAATGTAAGTATTTCTCTTTTTAATGCATCTCCAATTTCATTCCAAGCAAGTTGATCAGTTCGATTACTATGTAATTCGAGTCGGATTTTAGTTTTTATTGGACATTTAATACTAGAACCCAAGAGGATCAACCTTTAATTCTCGTCAATCGCCTGATTCCAATTCCAATTCCAAAGTTACCGGCTAGGCATCTGGGACCTTTCCTAGATTCTCGGCCTAGAAGGTGCTAGAAGTCGTGTTCATACGGTCTTTGGGTTTTTGTGCCCTGGCACGCTCGCGCACTAAGACCTTACACCAGAGGTCTCGAGACCGTTGTTTTTCACCGGGAACACACTGGATCAATTGATAATGATTGAATGACAACCCAAGTACAATCTTCACTTGGTTTTTAATATCAGAATATGCCCACACAAATAAATGATAACAAAAGTAGCAAGAGCATCTCCAATTGTGGATGCAAAATGCACAAGATGTAAAGTTCCAAACAAATTAATTTGAAACACTATTTTTTTTTGGGCAATTTACATGAATAATCCTAAGTTTCCAAAATATTACGCCCACGAACCCGATCCAAAACTAATTACGGAAATATTGTTTTTGGACAGAAATACCCTCCACTGATATGGGTATTTACAGAAAAACCATTGAAATAGTCAAATTTATGTACGGATTTCTTTAAAAAAATTGAAGAATACCCAATAATAAAAACAATACTCAATTTTGCATATAATCCCCAATCCCTAATAAAACAAAGAATCACCTGAATTACTAATAATCACCAATACCCAATATGACTAAGAATACCCAATTTTGTTAAGAATCCCTAATCACCAAAAAAAAAAAAAACGTCTTGATGAATGCTAGTCAAATCAGTTCACATTTTCCAAGAACTTCCAATCAATCAAATCTGGTCTCTAATGATACTTAAGAAAATAATTAACTTAATTATGTTTTCTAATGATACTTGAGAAAATAATTTATTATTACTTGGTCAAATATAATGTGATTGATTGGAATGCATGATGTGACAACTTAGTGTTGATAATTGGGGATTATATATAAAATTGGTGATTCCATATTATATTGAAGGTTGGGGATTATTTGATAAATTGGGTATCATGTATTAAATATAGGAGGACATTGAATGACATGCTTGATGTGACATATTGAAATTTGGGATTATTAGAAAAGTTGGGGATTGTGTATAAATTTGGGGATTGGGGATTGTGTTTACTATTGGGACTATGTGTAAATATGGTGATTCTGTGCAATTATGAGTATTGTGGATTATATGACAAATTGGGTATTCCGTGAAAAATAGGTGATTGGGGACTCTGTAATAAATTGGGGATTTCAAATAAAATTGGGGATTACGTGTTAAATTGGTGATTATGTGTAATAATTTTTGTACAGGGGACATTGAATGACATGCATGATGTGACATATTGGAATTGAGGATTATTAGAAAAGTTGGGGATTGTGTATAAATTTGGTGATTGGGGATTCTGTTTAATATTGTGTATTATGTGTAAATATGGTGATTCTGTGCAAATATGGGTATTGGGGATCGTATGATAAATTGGGTATTCTGTGAAAATTAGTGATTGGGGACTCTGTAAAAAATTGGGGATTGCTTAAAAATTTGGGGATTACGTGTTAAATTGGTGATTATGTGTAATAATTTTATTAATAAAAAAATCGGGGGACATTGAATGACCAACATTAATTGTTGAAGTGACATAAAATTGATTGGGGATTCTTAACAAAATTGGTGATTGTTAGATAAATTGGTGATTGGGTATTCAGTTTATTTTTGGGGATTACGTGTAAAATTGGTGATTCTTTTTAAAATTGGTCAAACTTCAATTTTAGGGGTAATTTCGTCCAAAAAAACAGTAATAGGTGTATATCCGTAATTATTTTTGGATCGGGTTCGTAGGCATAATATTTTGAAAACTTGGGATTATTCATGGAAATTGCCTTTTTTTTTTTTTAAATTCCAACTTTGTCCTCATTTTTCATTTTTGAAAATTCGAATTCTGTCCCTATTTTTCATTTTAATACATTTTATCCCTGAAAAGGTGATTGAGAAAAAAAATATATATATATATACCGTTGGAGCACCTAAATCAAAATAGCTATTCATTTTCAAAAAATGAATTTAGCTCTCCAAATTTGCTTTTTGTCATTGAAAATACTCTAAAAAGTTCATAAATCCTTAAACTGATGTGACACCAATCGATGTGGCACCAAGTTAAGTGAGACTGATTTAGATAATAATCCAACATAATTTTCTTTTGAAATGTATGATTTAGATCATTTTTTGAACATTTTGAAAAGAATTGCGACATTTTTGGAACAAAGTTATCATTCATGGATAATTTTGAATAATATTTGAATTATTCATAACTTCGAATATTTAAAAAAAAAATAATAATGCTATTACAGCATGATGCTGATAGATAATTATAGAATGAATATTTTGAATAATTGACCATTGGATTAAATACTGTGTATATATATATCACGCATGTCAAAAATGACAGTGATCCAACAATCAGTTTCTTAAATATGTCATTAAGAAAAATCGTGATATTTTTTCAGTAGATAGAATTTTTCATTATTTGTATTTTTGAGATGTTGATATTGAATAACAGTAATTTTTTGCAGACGTAATATTCATACTAAAATTATCAATTTTTTAAAATATGTATCCTACAATTAACTGTTAGGGTCCATTTGGTTGCCTGTAATCAGCAATGTAATCAGTAATCACATTACATTACCAACCAAAATCCTGTTTGGCCATGCCTGCAAGCCCTGTAATCTGTAATACCGGTTGTAATTGGAATACCGATAGTCCCGTAATGCAAATGCAAGAGAGAACGTGGTAATCTGAATTGAATTACGGGTAAAAGGTTTAATGAAACCTTCATATGACCAGCGTGCCCCTCTAAACCCAGCCG
>JAESVK010051393.1:11079-29002 GCA_017140935.1 Hamamelis virginiana | reverse complement strand
TTAATCAATTCTTTTACCATTATACATACATGTCTCCCACAATCCTTGAATAAGGAATGATCTAATGGCCTATACTATGCTGACTCGGAGGAGAGAGAATAAATTAATTAACTTTTCCTACAAGCCATCAGCCATCAGACCCTCACCATACCCATCCAAGTCTTCATCCTCAAACCCACCCACTACCGTCACCGTTCAACCACCAGCCGACCACCATCGCCTGCAACCACCATCACCAACCACCCTCTCATCGTCTTTCACGATAACCATATTATTCTCTCATCTTCAAACCCAAATTTAAAAATCTTCATACCCATACTGTGACTACACTCACTGGCGATCATCTCATCTCCGGTCACCATACCATGCTAGTCAAGAACAGGCATTGTTGGCGTGACATTTTTAACACAATAAGTCAGGCCCGTCACTTGATTTACATTACAGGGTGGTCAGTGTACCATAGAGTTAGACTGGTTCGGGACACTGATGATGCAACAGATTGCATCCTAGGAGATCTTCTCAAAGCCAAGTCAAAGAAAGGCGTGAGAGTGCTGCTCCTTTTATGGGATGATCGTACTTCTCATAGCATTTTGGGCTATAGAAATGTAAGCAAAGAAACTCCCACTCTGTTTCATAACTTAATTCTGACAAAAATGTCATGTCATCTCTTTTTGCTGGTTTATTGTTCTACAGAGAAAATACAATGGTTGGTGAATTTCATACGCGGACCTGGAGAATTTTTCATTTTCTTTTGTTTTTAAAATACTACAGGTTCATGAGAGCATTTGTTTCTCCAAAACCATAAAGCATGCATCGCTCATGGTTGTGGGAGCATCCTTTTAGAGCAAGGCACACTAGAAAATTGTAGTTCGAGGATCAGCAGACACTTTCCAGTAAGAAAAATACAGCAACAACATCCTAATTATTAAATTTGAGAAATAAGCCTAAGCGTAGTCATCTGCAAAACATCATATATTCTACCAAAATTAACTGTAATAATCAATTAGCCTAACCATTGGCTTAAATCAAATAAGATCAGTGTTGTGGATCTTTGGACAGTAGATTTCATTAAAAATGACACACACTTGGACTATGCAATCCAGATCAAGTATCAAGTTGCAAGGAAAGAAAAACTAAAGATTCAATGTGTCATCTATGAAACAGAGGTAGCACAGTGTGGGAGTACGCTGAGGCTAGTGAGCCCTGGGAGGAGTTCGGCAGCAGATCAGGCACGACCTCTCTAAGGCCCCATCGGTGATGGTGGTCGACGGCGATGGGAGGGTCGTTGGCGATGGTGGTCGGCCGGTGGTTGAGCGGTGACGGTAGTGGGTGGGTTTGAGGATGACAGCTTGGTTGGGTATGGTGAGGGTCTGATGATGGCTGATGACTTGTGGGAAAAGTTAATTAATTTATTCTCTCTCCTCCAAGTCAGCATGGTGTAGGCCATTGGATCACTCCTTATCCAAGGTTGTGGGAAACATGCATGTATAATGGTAAAAGAATTGGTTAGGTGAACCCATCCCTACAAAAAAATTCATGCAAATGAATAGCCCATTACATTTACCACTATTTACATTAAGGCTCTGTTTGTTTCAAAGTAAAATTGAAGGAGAAAAATGAAATTCATGTAAATAGTCTTTTTATACATTTTTGTTATAACATAAAATTATTGTAGCATAACGTAATTAATTTTTACGTCAAAGAGTCTAATTTGATTGAAAAAAACTTACCCCAAAAAGAAGCGCAAGTCATTTTCCATCTCTCCTCTCTACTTCCTAAAATCTCTCTTAAAAAAATAGCTGCTTTAATCCTTATCAAATCTCTCCCACATCTTTCCTCTCTAGATGCCTCCTAAAATCTCTCCAAAAGTATAGCAATGTATAGTTGGATTAATTAATGATTTATACTATCTGGCCATGACCGTTGATGGCCCTCTATCAATTAAAGTTATTTATTATTAATTTTCAAAATTATATTACAAGAGAGATCCAAACACCAAAAAATACAATAAAATAATCAATTTTCAAAGTAAAAAGTTTTACATTGAATGATTTTACGTTGTAAGCTATTTTACAACGAAACAAACACAGCCTTACCCAGTTTGGATGAGAGGAATGGGACGCGGGAATGGCTAGGGATGTCAACGGGGTGGGTTTATCCGGGTACCCGCCCCGTCCCGCCCCTATTGGGAAGGGTTTTGGGTCATCCTAATAGGGTTAGGGGCGGGTTTGGGATTTTTTTTTTAAAACCCTATAGGGTTTGGGACGGATTTGGGATGAGGGCTTAAAAACCCGTCCCGCCCCGATTATATATGTTTATGTATTTTTATTATATTTATTATATAGGTATTATACAATTAAGTTTCTCCTTAATAAAATGAAATTTCAATCATGCCCCTTAAGGGGTTTAATTTATTTTACTCTTAGAAGTAACAATTATCTTTAATGTTCATTGATGTATTTTTTTAATTTATTTAGGTATTGAAAAAATTGAGAAAAGTATAAAGAAAATAGTAAATGGGACGGGACGGTAATGGGATGAGGTCTTTTAATTGGGACGGGAATGGGATTCCAAATCCTGACCCGTCACGGGTTTGGGACAGGAATGGGATGAAGTTTTCTTAAATAGGACGGAGTTGGGAAAGGGGTGACCCGTCCCAAACCCGCGCCGTTGACATCCCTAGGAATGGCAATGGATTCCAAAATAGTGTATTTGGATAATAAATTTAAGGGTTTTATACCAATAGGACCCTGGTATAGGATGCCTATACCAATAGGTTCCTATGATTTTTGGTGATACATAAATACGTAGTTTTAGTTCGTAAAAAGACACAATTGCCCATACATGGATTTATTCCATATTTGGCGGTTACCAAAATATTTTATAAATATATATCCATATCTAAATTCCTAAAATCTTGCCTCTATTTCAACAATTTTGAAATTTCAAGTTTTGATTTTGCTATCCATACAAGATTTTCGGATAGCAAAATCATTTTAAAAAAGAAGTAAACATATTTAACTTTGATTGTATACTAAAATTTATATGAATGAAAGTATACAAAGAATTATAAAGTCAAGTTTAATGTATACATTTAACAAAATCTTGAAAATACATGCATCTCTTGAAAAGATTAAAAACTAACAAACAAACAAACATACATACATACATATAGTTTTGAAAAAACATTTTATATTTAGCATCGAACGGCTTAAAAAAAAAAAAAAAAAAAAACACAGAAATACATGTAACCGACATATTTGAATCCATATAAAAAATGAAAACTACTATATGAACACACTAATATAACTCAAATATACATTCACTGTGAATAATCATTTCAAATGGCAACGAGACTAACTGAAAATGAACATATCTCGTTAAATGTATAAATGTGTATATGTAAAACGAAATATATAGTGGTGATTTACTTTCAGATATATATGTATACATATAACGGAATGTATAGTGGTGTAATTCATATATTCCGTTTCACATGTATACATGTATATCTAAAATCGAAAATTGAATTTTGAAGTTTGAAATCCAGTTTCTATGTTCCGTTTAACATGTACACATGTAAATCTGTAAACGAAATTTGAATTTAGAAGTTAGAAAGCCATTTATCAAATTTCATTTTACATGTATACATGTATATCTATAAAACAAAATTTGAATTTTGAACTTAGAAATCCAGTTATTATATTTCGTTTTACAGGTATATATGTATATCTGTAAAACGGAATATGGATTGGTGACATCCATATGTTCATTTTTACAGATAAACATGTATACTTGTAAAACGAAATTTAAATTTGGAAGTTTTAAATGCATATATCATGTCCGTTCTACGGATATACATATATATCTATAGAACAGAATCAATTAGAAAACGATAATAAATCAAGTTTCGAGAGCACACCTTTCAACAATGTTTGAAATCTAGCAAATGTCCAACTTCATCAACCAATAATCTTCACAACAAAAGAGATCAGTAGCAGCAAGTATGACTTCTGTTTTGATTTAAAAAACCCAAAACCAAACTATTGTTTAGATAATATGAACTCCATGAAATCTTTAACCTCAAGTCAAATTCAAATAAACTTACCATATCCAAAACAATGAGCATAAATTTCAAATAAAAAACGTCCATAAATATTTAATTTTAAAACAGCAAATTTAAATAAATGAACAAGCTTGTTGAAATTAAGGAATGTGAGTATAATTGACAATGTAATATCCTAATTGACTTTATATTTGACCTGTAGGAGGCTATTGGTATAGAATTTCATTGGTTGGACTCCTTGATAAATAAGTTCATATTTAGGATCATTTTGATTATTTTTCCTAAATTTAATGGGCAGAAATGGAATTGAAATAGGGAATGGGATGGAATAGATTCTAGTTGAAAGGGGGAACCTGATAACCGAGTATTAATTGGGTGGTATTCTTATTCCGCCTACTCCACTAGAATGAGAAAATAGACACGAGCAAAGGGCCCGTTTGGAAACAGAAGCAGAAGCAGAAGTAGAAGAGAAGCAGAATCTAGAGAAGCAGAATCAGAAGTCAGTTGCGTTTGGATACTTTATTTTGAAGTGCTTTTGGCACTAGAAGTACTTTTACTGCATGTTTAGATATCATATGAAGAAGTTGCTTTTAATTATGAATTGACACAATTACCCTCGTCAATAAAATTAAAAATAATTTTATTTATAATTATAAATAAATAAAATATAATTAATATAAATATAATATAAATATAGTTAATAATAAAGTAATAAATAATATTTTATTTAAAATTTAAAATATTAATATAAAAGGTAAGTGTGAAGGTTTATAAATATTAATATAAAAGTGAGTTAAGGGTGGGGGACATGGAAGGAATAAATTTTGTTGGAGTTAATTGTTAAAGGGCAAAATGGGTATTTCAATAATAAAATCACAAAAGCAGCTTGTGAATCAGGGTAAGACCGGATTCTCCCAAAATCGATTTTTTGTGATTTTGAAGCCGCTTCACCATTTGCCAAACGGGGCAACAATCTCTAGAAGCCAAGAAAAGCCGCTTCTCCAGCTTGTGATTCACTATCCAAACAGGCACTAACAAGATAAATGCAAGGCACCTCAACGTTCCCTCTCCTCTTAATTCTTAATTCGCTGCTCTTCTCTACCCAAGTACACACCGCAGTCGACTTGAACTTTGTCATCATCGGAGCTCCTCAAGCTACTATCTACACAGGTTCGTTTCTCTCTCTTTCACACACATGCACGCGCTTAAGCACACACACACAGAGCACAGTCAAACCTGACCCAAGATCTCTAAAAATGGGATGTTCTACCAAAGAAGATGCCATCCTTAACCCTGTCCCAAGATCTCTCCGACACCTCCGTTGCCGCCGGCGCCTCCTCTTACGCACCTCCCTTAAACCCCTTGCTTGAGTTGGGTTTTTCCTTTCTTTTTTTTGGGTTCTTTATGAATCAAGAAGTTTGTTGCCCAAAATAGTGACCCTAGAGGGGGTGACTAGGGTTTGAGGCAAACTTAATGCAAATATATGGAATTTAAAAACTAATTACACAAAAGATTAATGCTAAGCAATTTATATAGATTTAAGCATAAATGAACAAATATAAATTGGAAAGAGATAATGCATAGAAAAATAAAACACAACGATTTTAATATGGTTCGGACTCCGCTTATGTCCACCCCTCAAGATCTCCGCTCGAGGATTCCAATCCACATTTGATCTCTCTTCAAGGTGAAAATCAAATCTTTACAACATTATCCTTCTTCCAAGTTAAGATAGAAAAATCTAATCTCTTTGACCGATAGAGATCAAACCTTACAATGATCTTCCTTCTAGGTGAAGACCAAACCTTTACACTTCCAAGCTTGGATTTAACCAACAAACTCCAAGCTCCTCAAGGGTTACCACAAGCCAAGCTCATAAGATGATTAGGAGAATGAGTGAGAACAACAAGGTGCTTCTTACAAGCTGATTTGAACAAATATTAGCTCCCACTAAGTTGCCTTCAAAGTAGAAACAATTTCAAGCTCAATAATGAGGAAGGCTGGATTTTAACCGGAGAGAAATGGCTTACACTTGTATATGACTAGTTGGTGTGCTTTTGATTGTTTCTTATTAAACCCACAATGAAGGTTAGAAGGGGTTTAAATAGGACCAGAAGACCATATAGCCATTGGAAGACAATACCTTCATAACGCATGTGGGGGACAACATAAAGTAAGCTGAAAAAGCTGAAACGAGCATTTTTGATTGATCAAACTAGCTGTTACTAGCCGTTGCAGCTCAAATATGCCACGTGCCACCCTTCTCGATCACTCAGGGTATAAGCCTCTATCTATCGAAGGGTCGGGGGTCCAAAATCCACAACACTATGTAGCCAATTTCGCGATCACTCAAACTAGTGCCCCGATCGATTAACTAAATTGATCAAGCACTATATCGATCGCTCGAGCTAGTGCAGAATTACACAACAAGCTGCATTATGGATTTTAAGTCCACTTCCAAAGGTCCTAAACCATTTCTAGTCAATTCAACCAGTCCAACTAAGGTTCAAGAGGTGTAAATACCTTTGGACAAGCTAAGTTCATGAGCTTTACATGTTTCAAGCAATTCAAGGCTACTTTACAAATATCATAGCACTCATCTCATCAAAACAATTAAAATTACAATTACAACATTTGGGAGGGTTTATGAGAACATCTTGGTCATCTAGATAGATCCTTTGAGTTGCCATGATGTCACATGATTGTTCTTGCAATATCTTTAAGCTCGTTCGAGTCCATTTGTCCCCAAGCTAAACTTCAAAGCATTTGCACATAAAGCAATTGCATTAGCATCACAAATAGTGTTTGTTATATATCATCAAAACCTATCCAAGGGTATGGATTGAAGCTGTAAGCCTAACAAAGTTCATGTTGGGTTTGTTGTAAAAAGGGATTGAATTTATATTTATTTTATTTAATTTTCCACTGGTTTCCCAGCACCCAAAAGGAGTAATATATATATATATATATATACAGAAATGTTCCGTTGCGGGATAGACCGCATTTTATTTTACGGGATGCTGATATGGCTTAAGAAAGTCAAGAGAATGAACCAAAAACGCAGCTTAGCAGTTCACAGTCTCCAAGAAGCTGCCCATACCGCCCATACCTCTACACTCATAGCTCACTGTACACAGAAGACCATATGCGCAGGTCCTCCTCTCTCACCTGCTCTCTCCCTCTCCTTTCTTCTTCTTCTTCTTCTTCTTCTTCTCTCCCTCTCCTATTCGAAGCCATAGAAGAACCTGCGCATACCTCACTGTACACGCCGATCCCAACTCAACTCGGTTCGCTTACAAATCTTCAGGTAATGCGAATAGGAGATAATGGTCTTATTGGTCCTATTCCCACATCTTTTGGTCGTCTTGTCAATTTGGTCACTCTTGGTTTAGCTTCTTGTAGTCTCTCTGGTCCAATACCAAAGGAACTCGGACAACTTAGCCTAATTGAGAATCTCATTTTGCAACAAAATCAACTTGAGGGTCATATCCCGGCTGAGATTGGGAATTGTTCTAGCCTCCTTGTGTTCACTGCTGCTTTTAATAGTCTCAATGGATCAATCCCAAAAGAATTGGGTCTTCTCAAGAATCTCCAAACTCTAAACCTTGCCAATAATACTCTGTCCGGGGAGATTCTTAATCAACTAGGAGAATTGAGTCAACTCGAGTATCTAAATTTTATGGGGAATCAGCTTGAAGGTCCAATTCCAAAGTCCATGGTTAATTTGGAGAGTCTTAAGAATCTCGATTTATCGTCGAACAAGCTGACTAGAGAACTTCCGGAAGAATTGGGCAACATGGGTCAGCTGGTTTACTTGGTATTGTCATACAACAATCTTTCTGGTGTTATACTAAGAAGTATTTGCTCAAACAATACCAATTTGGAACACTTGATGCTATCGGAGACTCAAATATCCGGTAAAATTCCAGTGAAGCTACGAGAATGCAGGGCACTAAAACAGCTTGACCTGTCCAATAATACCATCAATGGATCGATACCTGTCGAACTCTTCGAGTTGGTTAACTTGACTGATCTCTTGCTCAACAACAATACATTGGTTGGTTCAATTTCTCCATTCATTGCAAGCCTCACCAATCTGCAGACACTGGCACTATACCATAACAATTTAAGGGGAAACCTGCCTAGAGAAATTGGGATGCTTGGGAACCTTGAAATTTTATTTGTCTATGAGAATCAGTAATCTGGAGAGATCCCTATAGAGATTGGTAATTGCTCAAGCTCGCAAATGATGGATTTTTTTGGAAATCAGTTTACAGGGCAAATTACTGCTCAAGCGGCTAGACCAGAAGCTCTCGGCGTGTACAGTGAGGTATGCGCAGGTTCTTCTATGGCTTCGAACAGGAGAGGGAGAGAAGAAGAAGAAGAAGAAGAAGAAGAAAGGAGAGGGAGGACCTGCGCAGATGGTTTTCTGTGTACAGTGAGCTATGAGTGTAGAGGTATGGGCAGCTTCTTGGAGACTGTGAACTGCTAAGCTGCGTTTTTGGTTCATTCTCTTGACTTTCTTAAGCCACATCAGCATCCCGTAAAATAAAATGCGGTCTATCCCGCAACGGAACATTTCTGTATATATATATATAGAAATGCTATTATGAGGCCCACCTTACGCAAGGTTGCGTAAGGTCCCCTCCATATGGCTAATTTTATATGACAATTCGTAAAACTGACCGTTGGATTAGATGTCCATCTTCTGTCTGTCATGCCTGCAAAAAATCACAGTGATCCAACGGTTAGTTTTTGAAAAAAGTCATCGTGAAAATATGCTACTCATTTGTTCTTCAAAATATCACAATTTTTTTAACGTAGATTTTTTCAAAAACCAACCGTCGGATCACTGTAATTTTTTGCAGACATGACATACAGAAGACGAGCATCTAATCCAACGGTCAATTTTACGAACTGTCATATGAAATTGGCCTTATGGAGGGGACCTTACGCAACCTTGCGTAAGGTGGGCCTCATAATAGTATTTCTGTATATATATATATATATATAAATGTTTGGTAAAAGTCAAAGAGAACAGCTACTAGTTGTTCTCGTTTCGAAGCAAAGAGAACAGTTGGTAGCTGTTCTCATTCGTCAAGCAAAGAGAACAGCTAGTAGCTGTTCTCATTCGTCAAGCAAAGAGAACAGCTAGTAGCTGTTCTCGTTCGTCAAGCAAAGAAAACAGCTAATAGCCGTTCTCGTTCATCAGGCAAAGAGAACAGCTACTAGCCGTTCTCTTTTACCTTACAAACAGAACAACTTATAGCAGTTCTCTTTGTTAGTTCGAAAAATTAAAAAAATAAAAAAACAAATTAGAAAACGGTTATTAACCGTTCTCTTTGTTATTTTGTATTTAAAAAAATAAATAATTAATTTTTTATTGCAAAATTTTATCCCAAGCTAGTAATTACACATTAAAACTTAAATCAAATATGCTAGAACCCAAATCAATACATTCGCTTCAAATTATTTAAACATTACATTCAATCCCATGAAATAATTTTTTATTGTATAATGTTAAACCGTACAATTGTTAAAATTAACTTAAACAATTTTACATATATATATATTTGAGACTACCTAATCAAATGGATTGACGTCGTTGCTAGCTTTTTGCCTCCCTAGCTAGCTATCTCATCCTTTACATATTCAACCTGCAAATATATATAAGAAATTAATTTAAAATGACAGTCATATAGTTATGATAATTCATATATCAAATGAGCTGAAAAACTGAACTATTTATATACAGTCTAACAATATATTTTGTGTACTTAGTGTAGAAATATGTATTCACTACTTTATAATTTGAGACAAATCTTTGAGAGTTTTGCTTATTATTGCAATATTTCCTAAACTTTAAGTTGTGTATATAATACTTTATAACACTTTGAATATAATGTTTTCTTATTAATTAATCAATAGTTCAAGATTCTATGTAAAGAAAGAAAAATATTCAAATCCAATTAAATCTCTATCCAACCACCAAAAACTATATAAATTATAACGGTCTCAACCTAACATGAACCAACATATTTACTTTAATTACTCTTTTACACAATTTGAAGGAATATATAGGGAAATGAAATGTTGTATACCGTGGTAGCAAAAGAAATTGGATCCACTTGGGTTGTATCGAATGTGAATGTGTATTTGTACAACCCTTATAGAAACCACCAATTCATGAATATCTGCAATAATTAACATGTTTTGGTAAGATAGAAATAAGCTAGGAAAAAAATGACACGTATGTTTCCAAGTATTAGATAAATCAAACTTATTACCTCAATGGCGTAGAGATTCAGCCATCAGAGTCGCATCGAACTTGCATAGTTATACCCCAAAAGCAAATAATTGTGCCTATTAAGACATAATAAACAACGATGAATTATGTACAAAAACAATATACTAATATACTAATTATAGGTAATACACGAGTAAGTTATGTACCGTAGTAGCATAAAAATGTAGCCACCAGGAATGCACCGAATCTCTAAAGTTGTGTCCTCGTATCTCCCATCTCAAATAATGCTCAAGCAATCTAAAACAATACTGCAAATTGTTCAAAAAGAATTTCATAATGAAATATATACAAAAATATACTATTAACATTATAATGAGATCTAAGAATACGTGAGTGAGTTATATACCAGGGTATCATAGTCATTAAGCCAGCCACCAGGGTCACACCGAATCTTTAAAGTTGTGTCCTCCTAATATGGTCTCAACATAAACCACCTCCATATTCATATACATCCTAAAAGAAATATATTTTATAACATGCAATGGTGAAATCAATCTAAACCATAACTATTATTGAAAAAAAGTATGCATATTTAGACAAAAATCCGGCAGAGTTTCCTCTATAATTGCAATATTTCCCAATATTTAACCTGTGTACATATGAGTATATAACACTTCTAATATATGTCAAACTCATTAACCAAAATCAAAATCCAATAATCAAACCCAAGTGGGTCTCCGTCCACCTCCAACCCCCAAAAACTACATTTAGACACAATATATGACGAGCGATTTTCAGCCAACCAAATTCAAAGTGGGTTTCATGTGGATTTCATGTGCTTGGAGATATAATTCATTATTTTGACTCGAACATCGTCAATCTCCTTAGTTGTATAACTTTCAAAGCGATGCCTCTTGTATGATGGGAGAAGAACACAAATAAAGAAACAGTAGATATTCATTTTAATATTGACACCCACAAGCTTTTAAAATTCTCAAACTGCTAAAAAGGGGAAGAAATCAATGTCTCCACCACAAGCTTTTAAAATCTCCATGTTAATATTGACACCCACAACACCTTGATTAGAAATCAAACCATAGTAAAATTAAAAAATAGTTTAACAAGGCCTATGAGGAATTGATTGGAACATAGAAATGCTAACTAATTAGATGCACATCTAAGAACATTTGTGATTTTGGTGAAATTACAAAAATTGTACTCATTAAAATTCTGAATGCTGCCAAGATCTCCAAAGCTCGCCTCCTATTATTTCTATTGATGAATATATCACAGCTAATATGTGATGGAGGACTTACCAGAACTTAGTACTTTTTCTTCCAGCTTTGTCTATCAAGTCATCATCTCGTCCTTGGTACTTTGTTTTTTTTTTTTTTTTCTTGGTTCTTGTTCATTTAAAACTATTGAAAGAAAGCTAGCATTGCAAATGGATAAACTAAAACGTATGCTAATCAGTTGATTAAAAACATCCTCATTATACCAGTCCGATATTTTAGGTGGGACTCAAAAACAAATTTAAAGTTTTCCCAAACATCAATGGTGATATTCAATATGAATTTATGACATGAGACCTAAGGTCAGTTCGTATTAGTCCAGCATAGTATCTTTGCATAATTTCCTGCTAGCCAGGTTACCATCCACTTCCATATAAGCGTCTGTGCTTTCAACTCACTTTTAACATTTCTAGAATGAGGTTTACATAACAGCTGCATACTTTTAGAGAGAAATAACATGCCTAAGTAATTAAACTTTAGTACTAATATCAAATGAATACAGAACACGTATCTACAGAACCATCTGAACTGATAAAATGATGCAGGTCAATGTGCATTGTCAATAGTTTCTAATTAATTAAGGTACTGAGAACACCACCAAGCACTCGTAAACACAACTTTAGAGTTTGAGATGCTGACCTGTTTTCTAAACACAACTTTAGAAATTAACAGCATAATTCTCTCTCCCTATTTTCTATCTACCCTTTATACTACATCCACTACTGCTTTAAAAAAAGAAAAAAAAAAAGAGGTAATGAAAGCAGCTTAAACAGTAGAGAAAATAGCATTTTTACCCAGAAGTTACATAGAACAAGAAAGGGGCCAAAAAATGACTAGAAACAGAGGTGACTAATTTCATAGAATATGCTTCATTCCTTGTGTGTTTTGACATTGCTTAGGCAATATTTCCCTAATGAAAAAGGTGATGGCATGCTTTATTAAATTCTTAAAAAGATGCTCTCTTTTTTTCAGTATGTAGCAACTGGAATTTATAGTGGTGTATCAAATGCTTTACTAATTTCATAGAAAACATGTCCCTGTATGAATGTATATCTAACTAAATAATGAAAATCTAGCATCATCGAAGTTCCATTGACTGTTATCTATCCGCTTACCAGAGAGGTGTAGTGTCCTAAATCATTTCCTTACTTCTTGAATATCACTGATAAAAATAAAATTAATATTCCTGATAGTTCTTGTCTTTTTGAAAGTGTATGATTTATGCTTTTGAATATCTCCTGTTTTGCTTTCCCCAGGACCCCAATGTAAAGTGCAAGAAAAATCTGTAAAGAACACTAAATTAAATCTGATACATGGTAGCTTAAAACTATTGGGTCAATGCTAAAGAAAATTGATATGAAAAATGATAGTAGCTTAAAATCCACCTTTCAAAACTAGCTTGTGGGATCAAAGAGCCCAATCCATCCACAATGTTTGAATCCAAATATTATATTATATCATTCCTCATAAAAATAAATAACACTCCAGAATAATGGCGAAAGACAAGAAAGAATCCCCACTCAGATATTCATAGGCTATTATCATTGAGGTTCCCCATGCTTACATGCTGAAAAACCGTGGGCCCAGTCCTCTATAGAAACCTTTCCAACCATCATCCGCAATCAAATTTTTAACAACTCTCACGAGTCGATGGCTAAAACTTAAGAGCACTTTTCAAAATTTATGAAAAATGGTTGTTCTAAGATAAACCCTAACCCTCAATCAACAAAATCATCCAAATAAATTCTAAGATAAAAATAAATAAATTTTATTTAGACATAAATAAACAAACTAACCTCAAAAATGGTTGTTCCTTTATGCTCCAATAGATTATCTTACAAGATATATGCAATGGAGATGAAGAGAGTCTACAACCTGCAACCAAAGGAACAGAAATGGTGAAGGGAGTGAAAAACAGAGAGAGAGCGAGGAGAGAGATCGGTCGGGGTTCTAGAGTTGTGGCCGGAGTTCAATGTGAAAAGAGCCGCCGTTCTTGGGTTTTGGTCGTCGAAAGTGATGATTGATGCTTAGATAAGATAGATCAGATGCTATAGGGTTTTTGCGCAAGAGATCGAGAAGAAGAACAGGGAGATTGTAGCTTCAATAGTCCCAAAGCTAAGAAATAAAGAGAGTGATAGATCGTGCTGCTAGGGTTACATACTTGCGCAAATGCAGAGAGAGAGAGAGAGAGAGAGAGAGAGATGGAATGAGGGTGCATGCGGGTTGATTGTATTTGGGGATGATGAAGGTGATGTCGGGCTAGGTTTTCGGGAGGGTGCAGAGAGATGGAGAGATGTTTTGGTACTTTTGGAGGGAACCAAAAATTAGATCCGCGGGTGATGTGAAATAAGGGTAAGATGAGTATAAAGAATGACACGGTGTCGTTTAATGTTATTATAGTATTTTAAATATATATTTGAAAACATTATAGAACACATTTTAGAAAATATTATAAAAAACTGACCGTGGGATTAAATAATTTTTTTTCTGAATTTCATGCTCTCCAAAAATCATAGTGATCCAACGGTCAGTTTTTGAAAAATCGATGGATAAAAATAGTGATATTTTGAATAACAAAAGTCACAAATTTTGACCTTGACATTTTACATAAATTGACCGTTAGATCACTATGATTTTTGGCGAGCCAAAATTCATAATTAATGTATCTAATTCAACGGTTAGTTTTTTAAAATTTAATTCGTAGCTGTCACCACACATGTCACCTTACCAATAGTTTTACGAGTGATTTGAAAAATCTCAATCTGGAAATTGTATTTTGAGAAACTCACTGTTAGATTAAGTACTCTACTTATAAATATCAAGTCTACCAAAATTCAAGCTAATTGGACATCATTAGTTATTCGATCCATTCAAGTCAATAGAAAATTACAATTTTTCACATTTATTGATGAAGTAACTATTAATCTCTGATCGACTTGATATTTGTAGACATGATGTGTATGAGATGAACATTTAATCCAACGGTGAGTTTCTCAAAATAAACTCTCACATTAGATTTTACGAACTACTGGTAAAAGTATCAATAAATGGATCTTGCCCCTTTATACAAATAGGTCACTGAGATATTCAAATCCCTTTTCTAATTGTTCTATGAAAAAATAAAATCGGACTTAGTGGTATAAAATGCTTATGCGAAGAAGTTACAAGTATATAACCTTTAAAACTATATAATAATTTAAAAGTTTGAAATAACTATATATCTAAAAGTTGTCTTTCAGTTTAGAGTAACAATATATGATGCGTAAGGTCAAAGCTATCTGACTAACTTTGGAACAGCTATTTTGAGAAACTGACCGTTGGATTTGATGCTCCACTTATACGTATCATGAATGCAAAAAATCACATTGATCCAACGGTTGGTTTTTAATAAAATAAACTATGACGATTTGTCAGTGATTTTTCATTATTGTTTACCCTTTTTTTTTTTTTTTCAAAATTGAAAAAATCGACCATATATTGGATAAATGTTATTTTTTTAATTCATGATAAGTATATGTGGATTAACATTAAATTCAATGGTCGATTTCTCGAAATAGCTGTTCCAAGTTGGTCAGATATATACACTAGGGAGGACAAAGAAACCGAGATTGAGGACAAAGGAACGACTAGTGAAATTTTATTTATAAAAATAGGCAAATCATGAGAACAGAGTAAGCTAGCTAGATACTTTAAATTAAATGCAATAATTAAAATTTTATAACACTAGGTTCAGGGTTCAAACCATGAAAAATATATGTTTTCATTTATTTTTAATGCAATAATTAAGTTCAAATTTTTTAACACTAGCTAGGTTCAGGGTTTTGAGAACAGCTTGATGTAGATGTTCTTAAAATTAACCAAAAGAGAACAGCTTCAAATAGCTTTTCTTAAAATTAACGAAAAGAGAACACCTAAAAGAGAACGGATTGAGGTAACTGTTCTTAAAATTAACCAAAAGAGAACAGCTTCAAGAAGCAGTTCTTATAACTAACCAAAAGAGAACATTTTAAAGGAGAGTTGTTCTCTTTAGCATTAACAAAGCAACCCTATGTACTTTTAAGAACAAAATTTTTTAAGCTGTTCTCTTTGTGGATAAGGGGTCTGTTCTCGTAGACATTTTTTCTTGTAGTGTATATATAATTTATTAGTTTTAATAGATACTTTTCATGTTACTTTTAAACGATGAAACCTTAAATTTCATTTTTTTAGAGTTTCGCACACCCCAACTACAAATCCTGGCTACGTCCTTGCTTAACCCTGTCCCAAGATCTCTCCGACACCTTCGTTGCCGCCAACGCCTCCTCCTCTTAAACACCTCCCTTAAACCCCTTGCTTGAGTTGGGTTTTTCTTTTTCTTTTTCTTTTTTCTTTTTTTTTTTTTTGGGTTCTTTATGAATCAAGAAGTTTGTTGTCCCAAAATAGTGACCCTAGAGGGGGTGACTAGGGTTTGAGGCAAACTTAATGCAAATATATGGAATTTAAAAACTAATTACACAAAAGATTAATGCTAAGCAATTTATATAGATTTAAGCATAAATGAGCAAATATAAATTGGAAAGAGATAATGCATAGAAAAATCAAACCCAACGATTTTAATATGGTTCGGACTCCACTTATATCCACACCTCAAGAACTCCGCTCGAGGATTCCAATCCACATTTGATCTCTCTTCAAGGTGAAAATCAAATCTTTACAACATTATCCTTCTTCCAAGTTAAGATGGAAAAATCTAATCTCTTTGATCGATAGAGATCAAACCTTACAATGATCTTCCTTCTAGGTGAAGACCAAACCTTTACACTTCCAAGCTTGGATTTAACCAACAAACTCCAAGCTCCTCAAGGGTTACCACAAGCCAAGCTCATAAGATGATTAGGAGAATGAGTGAGAACAACAAGGTGCTTCTTACAAGCTGATTTGAACAAATATTAGCTCCCACTAAGTTGCCTTCAAAGTAGAAACAATTTCAAGCTCAATAATGATGAAGGCTGGATTTTAACCAGAGAGAAATGGCTTACACTTGTATATGACTAGTTGGTGTGCTTTTGATTGTTTCTTATTAAACACACAATGAAGGTTAGAAGGGGTTTAAATAGGACCAGAAGACCATATAGCCATTGGAAGACAATACCTTCATAAAGCATGTGGGGGACAACATAAAGTAAGCTGAAAAAGCTGAATGAGCATTTTCGATTGATCAAACTAGCTGTTACTAGCCGTTGCAGCTCAAATATGCCACGTGCCACCCTTCTCGATCGCTCGGGGTATAAGCCTCGATCGATCGAAGGGTCGGGGGTCCAAAATCCACAACACTATGTAGCCAATTTCGCGATCACTCAAACTAGTGCCCCGATCGATTAACCAAATTGATCAAGCACTATCTCGATCGCTCGAGCTAGTGCAGAATTACACAACAAGCTGCATTATGGATTTTAAGTCCACTTCCAAAGGTCCTAAACCATTTCTAGTCAATTCAACAAGTCCAACTAAGGTTCAAGAGGTGTAAATACCTTTGGACAAGTAAGTTCATGAGCTTTACATGTTTCAAGCAATTCAAGGCTACTTTACAAATATCATAGCACTCCTCTCATCAAAACAATTAAAATTACAATTACAACATTTGGGAGGGTTTATGAGAACATCTTGGTCATCTAGATCCTTTGAGTTGCCATGATGTCACATGATTGTTCTTGCAATATCTTTAAGCTCGTTCGAGTCCATTTGTCCCCATAAGCTAAACTTCAAAGCATTTGCACATAAAGCAATTGCATTAGCATCACAAATAGTGTTTGTTATATATCATCAAAACCTATCCAAGGGTACGGATTGAAGCTGTAAGCCTAACAAAGTTCATGTTGGGTTTGTTGTAAAAGGGGATTGAATTTATATTTATTTTATTTAATTTTCCACTGGTTTCCCAGCACCCAAAAGGAGTAATATATATATATATATATATAAATGTTTGGTAAAAGTCAAATCTAAGAACAGAATATGGCTTGTACTAAAAAATCTTTGGTGAAAGGTGATCCTGAAATTGAAATCTCTTAATATGGCTTCAAAGTCGATGCTGAAACTAAAATCTCTTGTTTGTTTGAATTGGGTTTCGTCCCCTTTTAATACCAAAATAAAAAATAAAAGGAAATTGAATTCTCATAATATGGCTTCAACTTTCTTGACGATTTCATTTTAGGGCTCATACTTGCTTAAGGAGGTTAACTAAAAATATTATAATTTATACTTGGGTTGCTTCAAGAATAGGAAACACAGAGTCTTTGTTGTAGAATTCTTTGAGAATGATAATCTATGGAAAGGTTGGGG
>JAESVK010051393.1:0-10979 GCA_017140935.1 Hamamelis virginiana | reverse complement strand
TTTTTAAATTATTCAATTCCTGTCATTTCAAACACAAGAAATGGAATGGATAGTGATTCCAACAGTATCCAAACGCTGAAAATGGAATGGAATTCTCATTCTAATCCAAACTACCTCAAGATCAATATGGATTCCACCCTCTTTGATTTCAGTATTAATCCAAGCAGCGTCTTCAGCAGATGAGGTGGAGGAGTTGGACATGACTGCAAAGAACAGAGAATTAATTTAACTCGTTAGAGTAAATCGCTCTGATACCAAAGACGAATAGAGAAATTGATTGATTTCAAAGATTACTTATGCTGATTGTATGAAGTATATTTATACATGATTTACAAGTCTTTATCTATAATGTTCTGTTACAAAAGATAAAGATAAGATAGTCGAAGATAAAGATAAGATAGGCTATAAATTAAATACATAAATTTGAGAGCATTGAATTTAACAACTCATGCTTATCTAGTTAGCAGGTTGTTGTGTTGAGCAGCAGGGAGTTGTTTCAGCGTGATTGGAGATATCCTTTACATTCCTTATATATATATAGAGAACAGGAATAATGCCATTGTAAATTATAAAAAATTATAATGCTTTCCCAAGCATGTTTTAGCATCACATTGTGTTTCCATCATTGGACTAGCTAGATTAATTGGCTTGTGGCCTTTCACACCAAGCCTTTTATCTTTTGTTTGTACCTGATGTCTATGGGCAAGGATCATCAGGGTCTTGTCTCTCTAACTATAATATCCACAAAAACAGGTATCATCAAAATTGAATTTCATATGTATATATGCAGATACAAATTACTACATATGCTCCAAAGAATATGCTTTAGGAGTTAACAGTTGAATAGGGGAGATACCTCCTTCGTTCGGGAACCTTTCGTCTCTTGAGATACTTCTTGCATATGAAAATGACTTTATTGGAAGTTCCCTAGATCTCTAAGCTAATTGAAAATCTTAACAGTTTTTGTATTGGATGAAAATAGGTTTTCTGGTACCCTTCCTTCCGCAATCCACAACATTTCTAATCTCACTTATTTTTTTGTCTCATGCAACAATATTCAGGGGAGTCTTCCCTCAAACATGGTCAACACTCTTCAATCGTGTGCCAATATCCAATGCCTCAAATCTAGCTAGTACAACTTAGGGCCCGTTTGCATTAACTTCTCCTAGCTAGAATCACTTTTGGAACTTAAAATTTCACTTGATCTAAGAAGAAAGATGATAATCACGTACTTTTAAACAGCTTGAGGGATAATAGGATGCATGGCAAAATTTTCCTACTAATAGTGATTGTGGCAAAAGTTAGGAGGCCCCAACTTTTACCACAACCACTTTTAGTTTGAAAATTTTATATGTGAAGACATGGTTTGAACATAATTTTAAAGAGAAATGTGAATAAATAGTTCTCTAAAAGTGATTTTAGCAAAAGCTAATGCAAACGGGTCCTTATTTGACAATGATTTGACCAATGCCATGAGTGCATTAATTGGATCTTTCTTATAACAAACTCAGTGGTGAAACACCTCGACAAGTTATTGGTCTCTCATCCTTATCAATCTATTTGGACCTATCTGCAAACCACTTGACTGGTTCCATTCCTATGGAATTTGAAATTTTAAAAAGTCAAGCTGAATTGTATCTTTTTTTTAACATGTTATCTGGTGAAATTCCATGCAATCTTGGTGGTTGTGAAAGTTTACAAGTCCTACAATTGTAGGGAAACTTCTTCCACGGGACCATTCCTTTATTTTTGGTGTCATTGAGAGGGATTCAATATTTAGATATTTCTCACAACTATTTGACTGGTGAAAATCCACAATATTTGGAGGGATTTCTCGTTTTGAAGCATTTGAATCTATATATCTTTCAATGATATTGGGGTGTAGTTCCCATTGGATGTGCCTTTATTTATTTATTTTTGTCAACAAAAAGTATCGAACATAGACCCTGCCTTACCCATATAAATGCATCTACCACCGTCTTTCTATTGTTTTAGCAGTCAGTCACTTATTTTATCTCATATAAGAAAAAGAATGATATGGTTCCTCATGGAACCAAGTTATTGTAAGCAAGTATTCATAAATAAATGAGGTACATGGTCTAGAACTGTTTAGTTGGTCTGATTGACGTCAAAGCCCATTCATTCCTTGGGCTAGTCTTCGATTGCCCTAGACTGATTGTGTAAATCTCTGATCTTATATCTAGAACACTAATTCACATTAGGATTGGAGCGGTAATCAAATTATCGATTTTGTTTTGTCATAAGTTCGATTGTTGGAAAAAATTGCATTGGGTCAATTGAATCGAGAGATGTTTTCCTACCTTTTTTATATGGATGCCAACATGGCCGGTTCTCATAAAATAAATGAATTTTGGAAAAAATTACCACACATTTCTAGTTGAGCATACTTCCTTTCTAAATTATGTCAAAATCTACCATTCTAACTTAATGCTCCATTTGGTTGACATGAGCTAACAATCAAATGGGATGGAAACATTATTATAAAATTGAAAAATTTCATTTCTTGTTCTCTAGTCATCATAGCATCTAGACCAAGAAGAAACTTAATGTTCAAAGTTTTTTCTTTGCTGCAAGTGCATGAGGTCTGACAAGTCTAGATGCTAGTTGATGAGGATGCTAATTGAGAAGTCAAGTGCATGATGTTACAACATGCTTATTTGCTAGTACAAAATCTTTACTCTCTCTCTCTCTCTCTCTCTCTCTCTCTCATTTGGGTTTCTTATTTTTGGATGTATCTTAAATTCAAATGGGTTGTCATGGTTGAATTCGGCTGTGTGGCTATGCTTTATGGGCATTGTGTTTGGGTGTAATTTACCCCTTGGTTCACCTGTTGCATGTGCAAATTACCACATAATGGATTTGTCTCATCTTTAAAGCAAATCTCCTGTTTACGCTAACTGTAGAAGAAAATGGTACAAGCAGTATGGAAATCTTCGTATAATTTTAGTATCTTTTTGTAAAAGAGAGAGAGAGAGAGAGAGGTAGCCCTTTTGATCTACAATCTCAAATCCAGACTTCAATTTTTTCTCAAGTTCACAAATTGCTGCCGTTACATATTTTTCAAACTATCATTAAACATATAAGAATCATTTAATACTAAAACAGCCAATTTCATTGCTGAGCCTTTTTGTTTTTGTTTTTGTTTTTTTGGTTTGTTTGTTTTTTTGGTCTGAAACCATAAAACATCAGATTAACAAAGGAGAATTACCGCTAATAAAAGAAGTGGAGGCTTCCTATAAATGGTCAACAAAATTTCTCCTAGCATCAAGGACACATCTGTCCTGGGTCTTTTACTTATCTTACGAACCTTAATCTGCTTACAAAGGGCTAGAATATCATATTTGATGGGAGATATAATCGAACTTCCTTCCTTGCCTTCATTCAGGAGTTTTATCTGCTCAAGGCAGTTTGTGAGGATGAGAATCACTTTATAGCCTTTTGCAATTTCCCACCTGAGTCCAAAGTGGCACGCCATCGCCTCTGCCTGCAGGGGAGACAATGCCCAAATTGAGCGGGATTGAGCTGCGATTTTCTGATGCTTCATAGACTAAGCCACCCAACCTGTTCCAGACCATGTTATGTCCTCCTTCCAAGCTCCATCCCCAACAATAGTAATCCGGAACAGAGTGGGGATTTTCCCGGCTAAGCAACTGAAAAATCCAGTGACCAAATCTTCCTCTCCCGCTGTCAGCTCTAGTATCTCTAATTCCCCTTCCGGTTTTGTTGAAAGACGTATTGGTTATACTTCATAGGTCTCAACTATATACTTTATTCCTTTCGCATCAGATTGCCCACAGGATGGCCACCTCACAGCTGACATAGTTAAAATCCTTAGGTCGTTGTTTTTTAGAGAGGTCTGCTAACTCCAAAATCCAGTCCTTTAACAAAAGGTTTGGTGTTTCTTCCACTCTAAAGCCAATATGGATATGATGCCCATATATGTTTGGATATGTCGCAAAACAAGAACACCTCAACTGTTTCCTCTGAATCATGGCAAAATGGGCAGACAAAATCATGCCCTAAATTTATGTGCTTTCTTTCGTAACCCACTGGCAATGCTCTCGCAAGGATTTTCCATAAGAAGACACTGCATTTAAAGAGGATCTTGATTTTCCATATGCATGCACCTCCAAATCTTTGAGAACTGATGGGGATTGTAAGAACTAGGATTATTGGATTCTAGTTCATTTGCTTTGTTCTAGCCTGACTCTACAGTTTATATGCTATTCTTTGTTTCCTTCCATAATCAAATTAAATTCATCTTGAATCATTCTAGAAAAGGACTCACATGCTGTTTAGATAATAAAAAAAAAAAAAAAGAATGGAATGGATTCATCGGCACAAGGCTTCCAACAGCACTCCAAAAGCTAGCTTTTGACTAGTTGGAGATGTGCAGATTAATCCTCTAAAAGCAAACAAAATCACAGGAAGCTGTCGTCGAGACAGCCTTAAAGAATGAGCATACCGATCGTTCCAGTGTTCCCATATATTCTTCATGGAAAATTCATACATGTAGGTAATGGAAAAAAAGGAAAACAAAAAGGGAACTGCAGTATATGTTCTGGTGTAGAAATACTATTAATGATGGATCACATCATGCTTGTTCAATTTTCTGAAAGAGGTCATCAATGTAAATCAGTGTTCAATTCCTAAAACTCATTTAAGGCACCATGCATGTGTGGAGGGATATTGGGGTTTCTATTTCTAAATTGTATGTTTTGGTCATGATCAATTTTCTTCTGAAAAGTGGGGTTATAGGCAACATCATATTCCTGGTGCCAATACTTTGCGACTCTTTATTGATGAGCAATATCTTAGAGAAATTCCGTCCAAAGTGTCTAATATTTATACCTGGACTAACAGAAAAGAGGCTAATTTTTGTACGGTGGAACGGTTGGATAACACCTATTGAACTATTGCCTTGAGGTGTCCACTGGAATTAAGATTCTCCCTATTCAGTGGTCAGATCACAACCCTGTTATCCTCTCTACATTTTAGCAGAGATCAAAATTTCATGCTTGGAAATGGAATTCAATTGGAAATTTAAATTCTGTCCTTCGGAAATTAGAAATTGGTTGGTTGAACTTCAATATTCTAAAGGGAATCCTCAAATTAAATTGGATAGCTGAAGCTCATTCTCTTTGAGGACAATTTGATCAGCTTCTTCACTCCCAGGAGTTGTTCTGGGCTCAATCTTCAGAGGAAAATTGGCTTATGTTGGGAGATGGGAACACTTCTTTCTTCCATCCTCTCTCTCCTTATCTTTTTATTCTCTGCATTGAGGGTTTATCTATAGCTCTTCAGCATTTGTTAGAGGTCCTTGTACAGCCCCAAACTTTCTGGTAAAGCAAGGGCATCGGCCAAATCCAGATAGCCTTAGTAACTATAATCAACCAACATGATTAATGTTTGTCATGCCACCCTTAATCACACTAGTAAATGATAGAAGTAATTTAAGCATGATATACATTTAGATAGAAACAGATTTGTTAGTCACTTTCAATAGATACTATATTACAAATCTTAATTAATTGATTACAATAAATGTTTCAAGAACAGATTCTCAAATAGTATGAAACTCTCACACAATTTTTTTTTTTTTTTTTTCCAACAAACTCTCACACAACTAAAATTCAAATAAATAGGAAACAAGAATCACATTCTTTTTTATTTTTGGCTAAAATTCTTAATCCTCCCTCACACTTAATTGTACAATAGTGGATGGACATCCGATGAGGAGGCTCCGGTGTGGTCCGAACATGAACTTACAGAAATTGAAACACCATCCATGGGCCCTGTTAATTCAACAATGCATTCATCCTCTTCGAAATTTTGTTGAGAATTCAAAGGCATAGGAGACCTTCTAATCCCTTCCAACTCCATTGTTACTTCTTTCATTGTTGGCCTTTTCTTTCCATTCAAGTTCAAGCATCTTTTTGCAAGGTTAGAAACTGCCATGATCTCCTCCCTCCCACCCTCCTTTATTACCCGAGCATTAATAATATCAAATAAACGGTTCTCCTTCAACGACAAGATAAAATATGTTGCTAGGCTTTTATCTTCTTGTGATCTAATTGCAGAAATCGGCTTTTGTCCTGTTAGAAGCTCAGCAAGAACCACTCCAAAGCTATACACATCACTCTTTTCAGTAAATTGACTTGATTGAAAATACTCAGGATCCAAGTAACCAAAGGTGCCATGTACAAGGGTAGTCAAGTGAGTTTGATCAATAGAGATGGATCTCGAAGTTCCAAAATCTGACACTTTTGCTCTATATTTATCATCCAAAAGTATATTTGTAGACTTAATGTCTCTATGATAAATGGGTATGGAAGATGCTGAATGTAGGTAGGCAACTGCTCCAGCAACCTCTGTTGCAATTTGTAAACGCATTTCCCATGAAAGTGAAAACTCCTCATTTTGATCATGGATAAGTTCGAAAAGATTTCCATTAGAGACAAACTCGTAAACTAGTAGAGGAACATTTGTCTCCAAACAACATCCAAAGAGGTTAACTACATTCCGATGGTTGATTTGCGAAAGAATGACAACCTCATTAATGAACTGCTCTAACTGGCTTTCATCAACGAGCTTTGACTTTTTAATCGCAACAATTCTTCCATCACTTAACATTCCTTTGTAAACTGTTCCCTGTCCTCCCTCACCAAGAATTCGATTCTTATTAAAATTGTCAGTTGCTTTCTCCAACTCCTTGGAAGTGAAAATTTTGGTTCTCTCAAGAGTACCCTCATCAGACGACATTTGTTGTTGTAACAATAGACCACCATTTCTTTTAAAGAACTTTTGTTTGAGTTTGATCTTCCTCATTTTCTTTATTACTTTATACAACCCAAAACTACCTAGGAGAAGAAGCGATGATCCTCCACTTATGCTGACACCTACAAAACTCAGGGAACAATGAAAGAGTCACATACATTATTGTCTAAAATGTGTGTGAAGAAAGGTCAAAATTTAGATCATGATACGACGTAATTAAATAATGTGTTACTTTATTGTTTCTGTTCATCATCTAATATTTGGTGCATGTTGACACACTCTATTGCATCTAATACTCGGTATTGAACACAAATAAACACAGCTAGCTAGAATACACGGGGTTTTACCTAGAATGATCCACTTTAACGATGGTCTTATGCGTGGAGCGATCAACTCTAACGATGGTCTATTGCGATCGCAAACAAATTTGTGTTCGTCTTCTTGATAATTTCTGTGGCAATATCCCTTGCATTGGGCGCAGGCTTCAATAACTGAAATGAAAATCAAATTTATAAGTGTCATTTTTGGCCCTTTAAAGTCATTTTTTGGTTAATTAGTACAGTAAAAATGGTTAGCCATTGGCCATTTGGCTAGAGGCATGCTCTAATGCATAAGAGTTATATTTTGGCTCTCTCTCTATCTCTCTCTTCCCTTACAATCAAGCACAAATCTCTGTGCATTTTGTGCGCCTTGGAGATAAATAGCTAGAGCCAAAAGTTTAGCCAAATTTTGCTAAGTCAAAACTTGGAGGGATGTTTGATTAAGGCATTAATTCCTTTGGCTAATGTACTGGAGTTGCTCTAATGCATTTATTATATTGGTACTTCCTAATGAAAAATGTAATTTCCTCTTACTCCATATATATGGTATGGAATTTTTTGGAATTAATTGAAATGAAAAAGACTATTTTGATTTTGAAAATAAGTGATGCTAACATTGACATTGGTCAACCAATTTGGGTTTGTTTTGCCTAAAATTACTTTTGGAAAGTTATCTCTTTATATATATCTCTCTAGAATTGTGTCCAAATCATCTATACAAGTATTAAAAAATTTATATTAGAAGTGATTGTATCAAAAGTTTGAAAAGGCCAACTTTAATCAACCATCCTATCACTCCCCAATTATTTTGAAGTAATTACCAGCCTATCTCTTATATCAAGTAGAAATTTGACCTCCAAAGGTATGTGATTTTAGGTAGAGATCGATAACCCAAAGAGGTTTAAATATAATGGGCATCAAAGACACCGCAATCCATTCACACATATTTTGATGGAGCATTACATGATTAGCTAAAATAAGCATGAACCTAATAGATAATTGTGGGATATATATTTTGAATAATTGATCATTAGATTAAATATTCTTCTTATGGATATCATGCATGCTAAAAATCATGGTGAACCAATATTGTCAACATCTTAAAATATAGATGATTAAAAATTGTGATGGAGCATTACATGATTAGCTAAAGTAAGCATAAACCTAATATATAATTGTGGGATATATATTTTGAATAACTGATCGTTAGATTAAATATATATTCTTCTTATGGATGTCATTCATGTCAAAAATCATGGTGATCCAACATTGTCAACATCATAAAATATAGATGATTAAAAATTGTGATGGAGCATTACATGATTAGCTAAAGTAAGCATAAACCTAATAGATAATTGTGGGATATATATTTTGAAAAACTGATCGTTAGATTAAATATTCTTCTTATGGATGTCATGCATGTCAAAAATCGTGGTGATCCAATATTGTCAACATCTTAAAATAAAGATGGTTAAAAATTGTGACTATCGAAAACCATCACAGTTTTTCTCAATTTTTGAGAAACCAATTGTTGGATATATTTATAAACCATAATTCTTATTATATATATAATGCAGTATGTTTGATGTGGTATGTACTCTAAGAATCTTTCCATCCTTCATTCTCTCTCTTCTTCGTTCTCTCTTCTCTCTCAATATTATTGGTTTTGGCCCTACTTTAAAGTGATGTGGCACTATAATATTAGTCGAACTAATTAATTGAAATTAAGATTTTTCAATATTCTTTATTCTTATTCACGCTGGTTCCATGCACTTAATTTCCTCTCTTCCCATAATTAATTTTTTTTTCTTTTTTATTTAAATTGTGGGTCTCACTAAACTTATTTTCTCCCATCTTAATTATTATTTGGGTTACCTACACTTTAGTACCACGAACTTTGGGAGCAATTTCAATTCAGGACTTAAAATTTTAATTTGATCAATTATGACAAATTTTTTAAAACTTATTTCAATGTAGGACAAAACTGGAACACCGTTTTTTTAAGTAACTAAGACTTCATCTACGCTTCACATAGTATCCTATTTGGAGCCTACATTTATCCTACCTGACCTTAAGAGACTTATTTCCTGCCCAAACCATGCATTCACATCACCCTCACGTGACTAAATAAGGGTTTCAATTTGAGAGTTTAAGCTAATGGATTAGAATGAATCTTAATATTTTCTAGGACATATTGATACAGCAATGCTTGAAATCTTAACATTTATGTAGTTGAGGAAGAAACAATTGAGAGTATACAAGCATTGCTGCGTTAATCTGCCCTATAAAATATTAAGATTCCAGATTTGTCCTACATTGACATAAGTTTTTTAAAATTTGTCATGAATTGATCAAATTAAAAGTTTAGGTCCTGAATTGAAATTACTCCTAAAGTTCGATGTACTAAAGTATTGATAACCCTTATTATTTTTATTTTAAAAAAATGCTTTCGCTTGACTTTCCTTTCTATGAAGTATTTAATTTTCTTTTAATATTACATTCTACATAATTTTCTCCCATCTCTTTAATATTTTTAACCATTTGAAATTTTTTTTATTCTTTTGATAATACATTTAACTTGATTTTCTCCCCTCTCATTAACATTTTTAAACATTATTATATATTGAGATACATACTCTACCCCTATAAACTTCATTTTCTATATATATCATAATTTATTTTTTATTTTTTTAATTAATACTACATCATATTTGATTTTCGCACTTCTCTTTAATACTTTAATCATTTTAATTTTTTTTTTAAGTTTTTTAATAACACAACTCATTTGATTTTTTTTTTTTTCCTCTTATCAATATTTTTAATCATTATATAATAAATATATACTCTAACCTTATAAATTTAATTAAAATCAAACAATCAAGATCATCCAATCAAAATAATTATCTTATACAATTTTAAGTTACCGTGTACGAGTATATATATATATATAATTTAATGTCCGAAATATTGGCAATATGTGATTTGTCAATTTCCTTTTGAAATAAAAGCGAATTGTACGTACCTTGACATCCATGGGGTAAATACGGGTTCCCTTCGTAAGTGTCGCTGCAGAAGCATATAGAACCGATGTCATCAGTCATCCCAACAGATGTTGCGTAACAGTGATACGAGTCTCGTGGTTCAATGGTCAGATTTCTCATCTTCCATGTCAGCATCACTGGAGCGTGTTCCGTTTGTTTAACACGTGATGTCAGCGACGTCACAGATGACGAGTTGTATGCTATATAGGGATCTAACAAGAAGGCATAGGTACAATTTTTAACCGTGGGATCATGTGTGCTATAAACACTGTACATATCAAGGCCATATGGAATTGAGGTTTGGCAACAGTTAATACCATAGCAACCTTTCATAGTAATATTTTTGCAAGTAGAGGTACAGCCTGCCAAGATTTCTCTATTCTGCTGGCTCATGAGAAGGGCATTCTCACAACCCAACACTGTGAATCTGTTAAAAACTGAGAAACTAAAAGGGCTCTCCCCAAACTTTGCGCTATTCCAAAAACTATCGCCTTTGCAGTTGGAAGCTACAGGAGCGTTCACCGTCACTGATGACCCAATCCTATGTTCAAAACCGTTGAAAGTGTGTAGTGACGTCACTGATTGCATTGAAGGGTAGTAGGTTTTGAATGATACCTTTAAAACCTCCAGATTGAATTTTTTTAAAAATGGTTTGTGGGGATTGAAAGAACGGTTGCAACTTATTTCATACCATCTATCGTGGTAACAATCCTGCTTGCCCATTCCGAACGGGTAAGGAATACTTACATTGCCGCATACAGCTTGACAATTATGCTTGGCCAAAGGTGGAGCTACTGCTGCTGCTGCTTTTATTGAGCAT
>JAESVK010051389.1:4102-14128 GCA_017140935.1 Hamamelis virginiana | reverse complement strand
TTCATCATGGACCGTCCATCTCATTTACTGAATCTGACTTACCCAAGAGTGGGAGTAATCATCTGCAAGCTCTGTACATCACAGTGGACATTTTGGGAAAGAGAGTTCCTTCAGTCTTGGTTGATAACGGGTCAGCATTAAATGTATGTCCGCTCAGTACTACAACCACATTGGGGATCGAACCATCTGAGTTCTTACCATCAGGACAGACCGTCAGGGCTTATGACAATACTCGCAGAGAAATTGTGGGAATGGTGATTATTCCAGTTGTTATTGGGCCAGTGGAATTCAAGGTTGATTTCCAGATCCTAGATGTACCAGCCAGCTTCAATATGCTTTTGGGAAGACCGTGGATTCATTCGACCGGGGCTGTGCAGTCGTCGCTTCACCAGAAAATCAAGTTTCCGCACCAGGGATCAGTGGTCACTTTGAAAGGGGAAATGGAGGTGAATCGAAGTGTTCGAATGCCAATCTGTGAGATAAATCAGGAACCGTCAGAAGTGTTACTATCAGGGTTTGAGTACGTACAGGTTATTGAAGGAGAGCCCGAGCAGGCGGTTCTGTGTCTCGAATTGCATACTTATGAAGTCGAGGCGATCTATCCAATTAAACCCACAACTCCACCCTTATCAAATTGGGGCTTAGAAGATTGTCCTTTCATCCATGATTGTGAGGGGATCGAGTCACTTCCATCCGATGATAACTTGTAAGTGTCTTCAGTAGAATAGGATTTCCCTGCTTTCTTTGTAGTAGTGTAGGATTTTTTTGTTTCTAATAAAAACCTCAACCTCATTTAAGGAGGTATGAGTGTCAGTTTGTTTCATCTTCTGTGTTCTGTTATTCAACTTTCAATTAATAAAAGAAGTATTCATTCTCTTCTCATCTCTCTTGCAGTGTCTCTTTTTTATCATCATTGGATTTGTATGGCATAAACATAGACCCGCGAGAGGATGTTCCTCCTGAGCTCGATGAGCAACATGGAAAGGGGCACGCTCAACCTAACATGGATGAATTAATTTCAATCAATTTAGGGACGAATGAATCACCTAAAGGATAGCTACCACACTGCTGCATGATTTGATTCACAAAGAGGTTGAAGTATATGTGGATGACATGATTGTGAAGTTTGTAGATAGGGAAGGACATCTAGTTGCTCTGAAGAAGTTCTTTGAAAGAATCATCAAGTACAAGCTGCGTCTGAACCCTCAGAAATGTGCCTTTGGAGTAACTGCTGGAAAGCTGCTTGGTTTTATGATCACACAGAGAGGGATAGAAGTAGATCCGAGGAAAATCAAAGCCATCATGGAGATGCAACCACCAAAGACAAAAGGAAATCCGAGGATTTTTGGGAAGAATTCAGTTTATCAGCCGTTTCATAGCTCAGTTGACGACTATCTGCGAGCCGATTTTCAAGCTGCTAAAGAAGGATGTACGACTAAGTGGAATGAGGAATGTCAAGAGGCATTTGATACCATCAGAAGGTATTTGAGCAACCCACCAATACTGGTTCCCCAGCGACAAGGTGAACCGTTATTACTCTACTTAACTGTCACCGAAACCGCAATGGGAGCTATGTTAGCTCAATATCTTGAAGAATCATTGAAAGATAATGCCATTTATTACCTCAGCAAGAAGATGACGGATTATTAAGTGAACTATAGTGCTTTAGAAAAGACATGCGTGGCATTGGTGTGGGCAACTCAAAAGCTTCGCCATTACATGATGTCTTTCCAAGTACTCTTGATCAGTCGAATGGACCCATTGAAGTATCTGCTTGAGAAGCCTGCTTTGTCCTATAAAACAGCGCGGTGGTTATTATTGTTGTCAGAATTCGACATTCAGTATGTAATTCAGAAATCAGTAAAAGGAAGAGCTATAGCAGAACACCTGGCAAAATATGCTACTTCACAAGCATACAATGGCAATTACCAGTTTCCAGATGAAGAAATCCTTGTGGTAGAGAAGAAGGTGTGGAAAGCGCATTTTGATGGAGCATTGAATAGGAAAGGATGTGGCATAGGAGTTTGTCTGGAGATGCCAAAAGATGTAATGATACCTGTGGCAGTGAAACTGAACTTTAAGGCAACCAATAACATAGCTGAATATGAAGCTTGCATTCTAGTTTTAAAATCAGCATTGGCCTTGGGAGTAGAAGAGCTTGAAGTGTTTGGAGATTCAGCCCTTATCATATGCCAGACTAGAGGGGAATGGAAGACTAAGGATGAGAAGTTGCTGTCATATCACGATTATCTAGAGACACTGGTGAAAGAATTCCGTCAAATAAAATTCTTTTACCTGTCTAGGCAAAAGAAAAAGTTTGCGGATGCCTTAACCACTCTAGCGTCCATGGCAGAGATCCCAATAGAAGGGGGAGTAACACCAATGATCATTGAATCTAGAGAAGAACCCATCTACTGTTGTGCCCTAAGGGAAGGAGAACCAAACGACGGGAAGCCGTGGTACCATGATATTCAGCAGTACTTAGAAAAAGGGGAGTATCCGCCAGAAGCATCCTACGTTGACTGAAGAACTTTGAGAAGGTTGGCTAGCCAATTCATCTTGTGTAGTGGGAGATTGTATAAAAGGTCTTTTGACGGTGTCCATCTCTTGTGTGTAACAGAAGGTGAAGCAGAGCGGATCAGTCAAGAAGTACATGAAGGGGCTGGGGCTCCACATATGAATGGGTATATGCTTGCGAAGAAGATTTTGAGATTGGGTTACTATTGGTTGACCTTAGAAAGTGATTGTGCTAAACATGTTAAGAAATGCCATAAGTGCCAGGTGTTTGCAAGTGGTAAGCATCAGCCATCCATGCCAACTCACTACAATGTCATCACCATGGCCATTTGCAACATGGGGCATTGATATCATCGGCAAGATCACTCCTGCGGCCTCGAATGGGCACGAGTACATATTGGTGGCCATAGATTACTTTACCAAATAGGTAGAAGCAGTGTCGTACAAGACTTTGAATGCTAAGCAGGTTGCCAAGTTTATACAGTGCAACATCATCTACCGGTATGGAGTGCCACGGGAGTTTATTTCAGACAATGGGCAACATTTCAAAAAAGAGACTGAGGAGCTTCTTAAGAAATATGGTATAGTACATCACCATTCCTCTCCTTATCGTCCGTAGACTAATGGAGCAGTAGAGGCATCTAACAAGAATTTAAAGACCATTTTGAAGAAGACCACTGATACGTACAACGATTGGCATGACAAATTGCCTCTGGCATTGTGGGGCTATCGTACATCCATTAGGGCGTCAACTGGGGCTACGCCTTACTCGTTAGTGTATGGTATGGAAGCAGTGTTACCAATTGAGTTAAAAATACCTTCACTAAGGGTAGTTATGGAAAGCCAACTAGCAGAAGTCGATTGGATAAGGGATAGATATGAGCAGCTGTCACTAATTGACGAGAAGAGATTGAGGGCCCTATACCATGTTCAAGGTTATCAGAGAAGAATAACAAGAGCTTTTAACAAGAGAGTCAAAAACAGGGGCTTGAAGAAAGGGGATTTGGTACTCAAAGAAATCAGAATGCCGATTCATGATCCAAGAGGGAAGTTCAAGCCAAGTTGGGTGGGACCCTACATCATCAAAGAGATATTATCAGGCGGAGCCGTGCGTTTTATGGACATAGATGGGATCGAATTCTCTCAGCCTACCAATTTGGATCAATTGAAAAAGTATCATGTATAAAAAATAATAATAATAATAACAAAAAGAAGCCCGCTAGGTAGAAAACCTGAAAAGGCTGCTTAGGCAAAAATTAGGGCAAGAGCTCGCTAGGTAGAAAACCTGCAAAGGCTGCCTAGGCAAAAAGTAGAGCATTAAAAAAAAAAAAGCTTTTTAATTGATCCTATGAACTACAAGGACCTGATTCTCCAAGTATTCAAAACAAGAAAGTTGAAAGTTTTATGAGAAAAAGATATTAAAAAAAATAGAGATATGTAGCCAGCCCATAAAGTCACTTTGGGTGCGGTCCAATTTCTTATGACAAAACAACCCAATGTTTGTTTTCAATTACAATTATTTGCAGTGATTTATTCAAAACTAAAAAGATAGAATTCTTTTATTCGTGAAATGAAGAGAAACCTTTCAAAGGTCTATTACATGCCATATGATTCTAATTCCATTCATTCTAAATAATAAAAAGCATGGGAAATGTGTTTCAAAAGTTCATCAAATCCTTCGTTCCTTCCTTGAAGTTTCTTCAGAGTCATCATCTCTTCTTCTCTTGTAAAGTGCTACTTGTAAAGCATTAGGTGGAAGTGACGAAGTGCCCCCTTGATCATCAGATGAGAGACTTTCGATAAGTCCTGAAATCCTAGCCTTCCTTTCTTGTCCCCGAGTACCCATATCCTGAGATAACCATTGTTTATAAGCCTCATCCAGTTCAAAAGGCCCATGAGAGAAATCAATGTGAGTTGTGCGCAATACAGATGGCCACCTTGACATCAAAGCCTTTACCACCGATGGAGAGATCGCCTTGGAAATACAAGTATGCTCTGGAAGAGATGGAATCGTCTGTTTGGTCCCCATTTGGCGAAGCAGTCGGGTTGCCCAATAGAAAGAAGTACGCTTTAACCCTACCAAAATCACCACAGAATAACCTGGAGAACGGAGCAGATAATGGCCAGAACAGCTCCAGTCATGCACATACCATTCGATGTCATTCCAAGAGAGAGCAGAAAGAAAAGTCAACCATTCTAGTAAGGTACGCTCTCGAGGTAGGGTAATAGCACGACAATAATAGGAAGCATGGTAAGAAGTACCAGTGGAAGGAGCGATGAATTTGAGCCTTTCAATCAACCACATTTGGAGTAGAATGGGGCTACCTTCAAAAGGAGTTTTGGGGTCGGTGTGAAGTTTGTCTAAGCCATTCAGAGTTTCGGCGAGGACCATGGGCATCATATTTTGAGATGTGAAAAGGGGTAAAACTAGCTCACATAATTCTAATGGAACCAGGAAAGAGCCAGTACAGAAGAAAAATTGCCCGAGAAGGCATAAAACTAAAGCATGTTGAACGGGCCATGAAGTGGTGAATTGATTCAAGCCGGGGTGAAGAAAAGAAGTAGCTAGTTTTAGAAGATTAAGGTTGGTACCTTCGATGAATGTAGAAGCATCTCCTTCAGTGATCTCAAGAAGAGAAGCGAGAGTAGTTGTGTACTTACGCCGAATCTGTGGGAAGATGAAAGGTCCTTTCAGTGGAACAGACATGATCGCGCAGAATTCCTCCAGCAGTGGGCATATTTCTTCGGTGCCAAAATTGAAAACATGAATTGTGGGATCCCAAAAGTGGCTTGCAGCAATGAGAAACGTGTTTTCTATCTTGATTTATGGAAGAGAAAAGCATGCATTCAAGTTGAAGCAAGTGAACACCTTTTTGTCTTCCTTCGTCATTCTCGCCATGAATCTTTTCAAAACTTGGGGGAGAGCCTCCATGATGCTTAAAACTATTGTAGGATGGTTGTAGAGGCTGCTAAGGGTTCCTTTTTATAGGCGTAGGTCAAGTTTGAAGAGAAATTAGAAACTGAAAAGACCAAAAATTGGAAACTGCTCAAAATAGGCAAAATAAGGTGGGCCATTACGGTGACCGTCCTAGGCAAGACGGCCAACCGTCCTAGGGTGGACGATCAACCGTCCTGGCTTGGATGGTCATCAGGATTTGGCCACCCATTTTTGCCAATTTTGCTTGTTTTCGAATTTTTTTCAAGTTTTTGTGCATTCGGGACCCCAATTTTGATTTTTGTTGACTTTGTTGCTATTTACAAGTTTTAAAACATTGGTATTAGTTCAATCATGATCAAAAGTGAGAGAATTAATAGTAGTGAATGAGTTTTAACAGTGCACATACACTTCTAGAGAGAAGAAAATTCGTTTTGGCACAAATGTTTGCAAATTTTCAAAATGAAACCCCATGTCTCATAAAAGATTGATCAATGTCTTCGAGAGCTCCTCCTTATCCCTCTGCTAGATCCCTCGCCAGTTGAAGAATGACGTGGTGGGTCAGGTGCCTGAAACAGTGTTCACAGTTTGATCAGTTTGTGAGAAGAGAATGAAGATGAATTTGAGAATGTGATTTGAGGTTACCTGTTGACGAGTGAGAGCAGAAGTCCTCAAACTCATCCTGCAAAGGTCACGCCTTATGGCAGTAGTAAGATCGATGTAGTCCTGGCAGTATTCTCGAGGGACCTGTCAGAAAAAAATTATGTCAGTGTATCTGTGGGCATGCATGTGTAGTTCTTTGATTCAGTGGGAGGTTTACCTGTTCGTAAGAAGGATCTATGTGATATCCCTCATCGATTGAAGGTCGTGAAATAGTAGAAGTCACGAAGTTATCTTCAACTATTAGCTCAATGTTCCAATCTGCAGGCTGCAAGGCATGAGGCCTATTTGTGTCTTGATCATCATCACTAGCAGCAGCTCTTGAGCTTTGACCCCGAGAACGGCGACCCTGTGGACATAAAGATGAAGTTTTGTGATTACATTTACAGGGATGAAAGAAAGCATTCTCAAAAGTCATACCCTCTCCGGTAGCTCCCCAGTAGCTAAAGGACGCATCAAGAACTGTTGGTAGAAGACCTCATAGCTCGCATCAGAGAAAAAGAAAGCGGAAAGATCCACTCCTCTCTTGGACTCTAACAGGGCCTCACCCTTTAATTTATCAGTGTGACGCATATTTGCAGGAGGCAGAAAAGGCACCCTAGCTGCATCCATGTTTCCATAGACTTGGCGACAGACTCTCTCACCCAAGTACCAATATCTGCCAGCAGGCCCCTCAAACAAGATTCGCCTATGTGTCAGGAGTACGCTCTGCGTGTGGGGGGAAGCCAAAGTAGCCCTCCAAATACCCCATGGGTCCCAGTTCACCTGAAAATTATGAAAAGTGTGAGAGTTGAATTTGAAAAATTTAAGAGAAAGACAATGGCTTGAGATTTTACCTGTTCAGCAGTGAGACCAGCAAGGATAGCCTTGGCAGTGGCATAATCATACCTATGGAAGTTGGATTTTTTCCAGTTGCATGGATCAAAGCGAGCTAGAAATGGCCATTGGTTAACCCCCTCTTTCAAGAGAGGACAACCAAGACCCAAATAGATGAAAGCCCATACCTGCATGAAAGAAAGATCAGGAAATTGATAAAGATATAGAGAGATTCTATTGAAAGACACTAGATGAAATCAATACCTACCATATGAAAGCCAAGCCGCCGAAGTCTTGAGCAGCATCCCGTGATTTGTCACACATGGAGTGATACATAGTCGCTAATGCAGCTCCGCCCCAGTCGTATAGGTGAACATATCCATATCATGTAAACTCTCTAAGAAGCCTAGAGGAGCTATGTCTTGTGTACCCGCGAAGAAAGTGCATGAAAGCAGATACAGAATGAATGCTCGGGCAATATCTTCGGGATCCCCTCCTCCCTCCTCACTTTGAATGCTGAAATGATTATAGAGCCAAGAGCGTCTGACTCTCTTTTTGGTTAAAGGAATATTTTCGACACCCAAGGTATTTTGTAAGTATTCTTCATCAATGTGAGCATCATTGTAGAAAGCGAGCGGTTTGCCTCCAATGGGAAGCCCTGTAATCATGGTGAAATCGAGTGGGGTCATGGTCATTTCCCCAAACCCGAAATGGAATGTGTTGGTGGTATCCCACCAGAGTTCAGATAGAGCTATCATAGTCATCCTGTCCATATTATCAAGCTAGAGAGAATCTAGAAAGAACTTGAAGCCTGCTTGCTCTACGATGGCCTTGGCTTGAGGTTGACGTGCTTCCATCAATTCCCACCATTTGATCAGTTTACCCAAGGAGTATCGTGTACGAATTTCGAAATTGGGCTACATAAGCACATTTGTGTTATATTCACATCAAAATCAATGTTGTTATTTCTAAATGACTTTTGATTCAAATATAATGCAAGTATGGCTATTGATTTACATAGCATGAAATGAAGTAAAATTTATGCTTTGAATGAACCAAAATGATCAATACATTTTCAAAAGGTTTTTACAAAAAGATGTGTGCATATTGGATGATACAATTTATTATCAAAGGCATGGTTGGTGTCACCAAAATCCAAAGTGTTTCAAATTTAAAATTGATGGTGTTTTAATCAAATTAAACATCATATAAAATTTTTGTGATACTTTACTTGACATGAGATGACTTGTAAAGAAGAAAATGGATGGTGGTGCCATTTAGACATTTTATCAAACATGTGATATGCATATTTTCAAAATGATATTTTCAAAGAAGATTGATCATGGCAAATATTTTCTAAAATCCTACAAAAATCATTGAAACATGATTAGGATATGTTTGATTTGAAAAATCAAAGTTTACTTCATTGAGGCATTTCATCAAACGCTTGGTGTGCACCATTGACAAGCTTGTGAAGCTATGAAATGGGGCTCCCATGCTTTTCCCAAAAGTTACAATGATATGAAAATCAACAATCACAAGATGCAAACAAGCATTTCTACTCAATCAATTGCATATGAATCAAAAGTTATTGATGAGATTTAACTTACATTTTCTTTGGAGTGAATATATGAAAGATGTGTTCTAGACTCCAAGAGTAGAGATGGTGGATGGGAGTCTCCATATGATGGTGCCTTGTATCTAGCCTTAACTTCCAAGAATGGATACTTTGAGTAAGGTGGAGGGGATTGGCCTCTAGACATTTTTGAAGAGAGTTGAGTATGAGAGAAGTGGAGAGGTTCACACCAAATGAAAACAAGTTGAAGAACTTGGAGAAATGATGATTTTGTGTTGACAAAGGTATGAACTAATGTTTGGTTGGGTTTATGATGATTAAGGATTAAGAGTGAGAGAGTTTTGGAGCAAAATAGGCTTAGAAATGCTTAAAATGAGCACAAGAGTGCACAAGAGCATGTGGGGCTTTAAAAGAACAAAAAATTATCGGGTCACACAAGGTGTCCGTCCTAGCTAGGACGGCCAACCGTCCAGCCCAAGATGGCTAGCCGTCCAGGCTAGGACGGCCACCAGTGTGCCTCTCTTTGATTTTCTCAAAATTTCGGTTTTTGATCGAATTTTTTCAAAATTAGTTCATGTTTTGCATGAAAATTATTTCTAAATAGTAATTTTGGATGATGATTTTGAAATGATGATTTTGGAAAACATTTTATATGGGAGATGTACCATATAAAATAATGATTTGATGATATACTCATATGGGAGATGTACCATACGAACAATGAGTTTGAAGTTGTTTTATGTGAGACATAAAATAACGATTTGAATTGTCTTATGTGATTTGAAATCATTTTATGTGAAATATAAAATGATGAGATGAGATTATTTTATGTGAGACATAAAATAATGCTTTATATGGGAGATGTACCATATAATTGATGATAGATTCATATGGGAGAGGTACTATATGAACAATGAATTTGAATTGTTCTATGTGAAATATAAAATAATGTGTTTGAAATATTTCATGTGAGACATGAAATAGTAATGTGAAATTATTTTATGTGAGACATAAAATAATATTTTATATGGGAGATGTACCATATATTATTTTATGTGAGACATAAATAATATTTTTTGACCCGGTTGTACCATATGAACAACGAATTTGAATTGTTTTATGTGGAATATAAAATAGTGATGTGAGATTATTTTATATGAAATATAAAATAATGATCCTTATATGGGAGATGTACCATATAAAGTATTGATTTTGAAGGCTAGCTTATATAGGAGATGTACTATATAAGTGATGAGTTTGAATTGTTTTATGTGAGACATAAAATAATGTGTTTGAAATATTTCATGTGAGACATGAAATGATGAGTTTGAATTATTTTATGTGAAACATAAAATAAGGTGTTTTGAATATTTCATGTGAGACATGAAATGATGAATTTGGATTATTTTATGTGAAACATAAAATAATGTGTTTGAAACATTTCATGTGAGACATGAAATGATGAGTTTTGAATTATTTTATGTGAAACATAAAATAATTGTTTGAAAATGTTTATATAGGA
>JAESVK010051371.1:0-10699 GCA_017140935.1 Hamamelis virginiana | reverse complement strand
CCCAAAAGGGAAGATAAAACTAAATATCCAAGATTAGAAACATACACGGTGGTTCTAATAACACTACTATCAAAGAAACATGGTTAATGAATTTGGACATGAATTTAGGTTATATTCATCTCATATTTGCAAAGGCATGTCCAATAACACTACTATCAAAGAACAAAACAAAGAAAACAAAAAGGATAACTGGTGATAAGTCCTAATTTTAAGGGGCATCATATATAAGTTCCTCTTAATTTTTCTTTCTTTCACGCCAAAAGACCTGTAGACAAATATTTTTCTTGCATAAAGTCCCAAATTTTTTTTATAAGACTGATTTATCCTTAACTGCCAGATTCCCTAGAACCCCGCAGACTCTCTCTCTCTCTCTCTCTCTTTTGTTGTAAAGGCTCATAACACACTCTTTCTCCCTCCCCAATTGTGCTCTCTAATTTACTCTCCATCCAACCCCTCCCTCTCTTTCCCTTCAGTGGAAGCAGTGGATAAGAATTGGAGAAACTGAGAAAGAGAAAAGCAATGGTTCTCCGATCAACTCTCTCCAACCGGCAGCAATATCATCACCATGACGGACCAAGTCTAGGGTTTATTTTAACGGTTTAACCTTACTCTTAGTTTTGGAAACCCAGGTAGTGGTGGTGGGGGAGGTGTTTTAAGAGATAGTACGGGCAAGATGGTGTTTGCTTTCTCTAAATCTTTTGGTTATTATTCTAATAATGAAGCTGACTTGAAGGCGGTATTGGAGGGTTTGATATTATGCCAGCAGATGGAGTGTTTAGCAATAGATATTGAATGTGATTCCTTGGTAGTTGTAAATTGGGTTTTATCTAAGAGGTGTACAGTTTGGTATCTTTGGGATTTTTGGGAAAAATTGTTGATTCTTTTAGAGGAGTTTGATTTCACTATTCATCATTGTTTTAGAGAAGCGAATAATATTGTGGATTATTTGGCAAAAAGTGGTGCTAAGGGGGAGAATAATATGTTCCGAATGGATGGGCAGCTTCCCAGGGACGTAAGAGGTTTGTATAGATTGGACAAATTGGGAATGGCTTATTTGAGAGAGAAATAAGTTTTTTATTTTTTGGGTCCTATTTTTGTATAGCTGCTGGTTTTATTTTTTTGTTGCTGTTGAGAATAGGGATAGTTTTGGTTATTGTTTATTTGTTATTCTCTTGGGGCTTGGCTGTTACCACGATATTCCTCTGCCATAAGTGAGGTTTTTTTAATAAATTTGGGATGGGCTCACTCTTGTACATGTGACCCCGCCTATTGCAAACAACCAAAAAAAAAAAAAAACCTTACGCTTACTTTTCCACTTGCTCGCATACCTTCCACACGTAGTCCAGCGTCACCTCCGTCCCCAGGAACTTGTTCTCTGCCAGTCTGCCTTGACTTCTCTAACCGCTCTATCAACTTCTCCCTTGCCACCGACCTAGGAATGGTGTCTATCAATTTCATTGCAAACGTTGAGATCCTTTCAACTCCATCTACATCTCATGCCATTTCTTTCTATCTTTTTTCTTCATTTTTTAAGAACATCCTTCCTTTCATCGTTCCTGCTCTTTCTGCTCGTAAGAGATTAGAACAAAGAGAGAACTTTTTGTCGGGACAATGAACTTTGTCCGGAAGCGTCTCTCTCCTCTTCCCATCTTTCTTTTTTCTTATTTTTATATCTAAATATAGGTTGTGTGACAAATTAGAGGAAGGGATTAAGTGGGCCCAGGGTCGGCGCTGAGGGGAGGCGGGAGAGGCGGCTGCCTTGGACAGCCCAAAAATCTGTAATTTTAGGGGCATATATTCAGCCCAACTCCATACAGCCTGCAGCCCAAAAAAGGGCATATATTCAGCCCACTTCAATCCAGCCTGCAGCCCAAAAAAAAAAAAAATTATAATCTAGCCCAGTACCCCGCCAGCCTGTAGCCCAAAATTTTTTTTTTTTTTTTTTCTAATCTAAGTGGCCAGCCCAACAGCCTAATCCAGCAGGCAGCAGCCCTCTCCCAAGTCCCATAAACTGATAAACCATTAATCCCACTTGGCCATTTCCCTTCAGACTTCAGTTTTCCCCTGCCCTCTTTCTCGCATAGTTCGACTTTTGTCTCTTGCACTGTTGCACACAGCACATTGCACAGCAACACAATCGCCAACGGGCAACGGCTCAAGCTCTCACTCTCTCAATGACTCAATCTCTCAAGTCTCACCCACGTATAGATCGACCACGGTCTCTCACTCTCTCCTCTCCTTAGTTTTCGCACAAGACTCACGGTAAGTTCTTTAATTTTTAGGGTTTGTTTATAAATTTTTTTAGGGTTTTGTTACAATTGTTAGGGTAATTGGTTGGTAAATTAATCACTTGTTTACAAATTTCACAGCTTCAATAATTCAATTAATCACTTGTTCATTTGTTCCATCTCTCCTCTCAAGAAAGCTCTCAGCCGCAGCCCGCAGGTAGCCCTTCAATCCTTCATGCTCTCACTCTTTGTTTAGGGTAATTAGTTGGTAAATTTCAGTTAATTTAGGGTATTTCAATTAATTGGTTGGTATAAATTAAATTTCAGTTAATTTAGGGCATAAATCTCAAAGTATTTATGGGTTTACTGCCTCACTGGGTTAGAAAATTAATTACATGTTTAAGTAGTTGTAGATTTGGGTTACAGAGGCCTATCCTTTTACTTATTGGGGGAAATGTTCTTGTTGCTTTTGTACAAGGAAATAAGAATTTGAAATTTGAATGAATGTGTGTGTTTTTACTTAGAGAAAACACATTTTAAAGTTTATTTTCACTTAGTCATTTCTTTTACTGCCATCTGATTTTTAAATAAATCAATTTATAGTTGACTTGAAAACAATAGCTGTGTTCATGCATAGGAAAAAAAATCCAAATGGAGGTAGGTTTTAATTCTGGGAAAGCTTCAATGCTCTAAACCATGTAGTCTTTTAAAATCAAAGAGGGTTTTAGGAGATACACTAAGAATGAAAGTAGGGAATAGTTTGTTATATACTACCAAGCTTGTTGTAGCTTATGTTAAGCACTTATTCAGACAGACTTGGATTCCATGCAATATTGCAATGAGAATCCTTTAATGCTTTAGTTCATGTTTGTAATATTTTAAGTTCCTATTACCATTTCGTGAACCTAAAATTAACTCAATAGAGCCTATCACATATACTAGGGATTGCCCAGGAAAATCTTCTTTGGCCATTTAGCTCAATTTAAGCTCCTTCATCTTCTGTTAAAATCTCTATTATCTTTCCTTTTGTCATTTCTTTAAATCAAAAGCTAACTTGTGTGTAATTTTCCCACAATTTCTCAAGTTTTCTAGGGTGTGTTTGATGTTTCTGGGTTTGAGTTATCAGGATTGCTCTCTGACTTCTCATTAAGATAAATCTAATAATATAGAAATATTATTAGGTCCCAGTCACACATTAATTCGCCCCACTTTGTTGTCACAAGATTACTGATTTGACTGTGATTTGGGACGGTACTAGTTAAATTGTCTAAGGCTTGGAACAAATTTCGCACAGGCATTTCAAATATGCAAGTCTATCCTCCACATTTCCTTCCTGTTTATTCTGTAAGAAAATGCAAAAAGTTGCATTAAACTGATCTTTTGAAGCATTTTTTAAACTTTTGAAAATGCAAAAATGCAAAAATCCCTAGAATTTATTTGTATTAATTTAATTTGTACTCATTCATGTGCTATGTGCTTATCACATAGTAATACTATATATGTCTAGGAGATTATCAATGGAGATACATATCAACAATAGCTATTTATAATGTTTATAAGCATTGCCACGATATAATCCTTGTTTTTAGTTTTCGTGTAAATAAAAAACAAAAAAATGATAAAACCCTCCTTTTGAATTGATTGTTTATTATATTTATAATGATGACAGGAGGTTCGGGAGTGATCCTATTGAAAACCCTCATTTTGAATTGATTGTTGTATCATGTATGTCTTGTTTATTAGTTTAATTATATTTGTAATGATGATAGGAGGTTCGAATGTTGTGAATTGATTGCTGTAGATTTTAGCTTATGAAAAATTAAGGTTCAATAACTAAAATTTTACAAAAAAAAAATTTTTAGTCAACAGGGGCATTTTTTTAGGAGCTCGCCTAGGGCATCCAAATCCTCAAGGCCGGCCCTGAGTGGGCCAAAGCATTTAAAGTGTCTAGTGAAAGTTCACTGTAGACAGTGAAATTTCATCAACTCTATTTTCTCTCACCACTTTCCTCAACTCTCTTCTCTTCTCTTTCCTCAACTCGCTTCTTCTTGTTGTTCTTTTTTCTTTGGGGTGGTGTTGTCTATGAATTGAAAGAGGAAGAGGAGTTTGGGGGAAGCTAGGGTTTTGGAGGATTTCAAGGATGTGGTTGTCACCGGTGAGCTTAGTCTCCACCGGTGAAGTATTCTGACGAATTTGATGGAGAGGGGAGAGGATGATATGATGGTTGAGAGAAAGAGAGAGAGAGAGAGAAGGTTATGGTTGACAGCTGAAATAGCGGTCTACTGCTAAATGCTATTCTAAGCAAATGTCCGAATTGCTTTGAAAAGTATGTGAGATAGTTTGTGGGTGGATGTGGGTATGGAAATTTCAATTGGGTCCCTTTTTGTCAAAATGTCACCATTTTTCATTTGAGTGCTCACCTGTTTGATAATTCAAAACAAGTACAGCTTTATCCCGTAGACTTATTCGGAGCGAACAGTGATCAGTTTCTGGCTAGCTTTGAGAAAATACTGAGGTCTTGACCAAAGAAAAAACAAGTGCACCTTCCAGACATTATCTATGGATTTCTTCTTTTGTTTTCATGCAGAATTTTTATTATTTCATCATCTTGTACTACATTAGGGGTTGCTTTCACTTTTCAGTGTCACCGTGATCATACTCGAGCAGCCATCGCACAGGCCACACGCTTCAAAAGCAATTGTCAACCACGCGCCTTTTTTGTATTTTCTCTCCTAAATATTTTTTTGAAAAAAAAAATATATTATTTACACCAACTAGGCTAAACTCACAGTAAAAAACATTCAAACTTGATTGATTGAGAGTTTCAATTCTATAAGGTTGTTTCTATCTTTCTTATTGGTAGTCCATTTTAACCGAGATAAGTATTTTGAAAAATCAATTGTTGAATTAGATAATATATTTATGAATATTATGTTTGTCAAAAATCATGGTAATCCAATGATCAATTTTCAAAATACATACTGTTAAATAATTATTCCAGCATTTAACAGTAAATACTGTAAAAATATTTCACAAACTGTATTTTAAGAATCGATTGTCGGATTATTATAATTTTTTGTAAACATAACATGTGTAAGAAGATTGTGTAATATAATGGTCGGATTTTCAAAATACCTATCATATGACTCCCAGAAGTAGTGGGCTAATGCAAAGATAGGTAAGGACGTCCTTACCTAATCATAATTCCATGTTTGAGTAGTGTATACCACTAAAGATTACCTCTCACGAGTTGGAAGTCTTGAAATCGGACTTTAGCATTTCGACTATTGCGCTAGGCAGGATTTGTTAATGAGTTTGTGGATCTAAACTTAGTGAAAGTAGGTCTAGTATATCCTATATTGAAAAAAAAAAAAATGCTAAGAGACTTAAACTGTTTGGGGACACATTAAGTTTGCTTTTGCTACTACTCATGTATCATACTCATCTAGTATAAAATGTTATTTGCACCGACTTTTGCACTAACTCACATGCTTAGAAGACATGATATCTTAATAGAAAATAAAGGAAATATCATAATTTAATCCTTTCAACTATCATCGAATTACACTTTGTATCCCGTAATTTTAATTCAAACACATTGAATTCCTATAGTCCCGTAAAGTTTTCATAATTTTATAAAAAAAATTTAAATATATATATACAGTAATGAACCAATCCACATATATTGATTTAAGTTATGTCTGCACAGAGGTTATTAATTATTATATGATGCATATTTTGGAAAACTGACCTTTGGGGAATTAACTATTTTGACTTATAAAATTGCCTATAAAATATATATTTTATGTGTAAAGTTAGGATTATCATAAAAAAATAAAATAAAATAAAATAAAAAATTCCCATTTCATGAAGATGCTTGGTAGCTTGGTACAAGTTGTATATGATTAAAAGAAAATTAATAGATAAATTATAATCCACGTGAGAAGATGGTTTATAAAACTACCAGTCCATCTAATAAAAGTATAAAACTATGACTAATTAAAGTGAGCCCCACCCTCAAGGGTGTCAATATCACCTCGTTAAGCCTTCTTCATTTGTTTAACTACAAAAAGATTAAATAATAAAGGAAGAAAAAGGGTTACCATCTCGAAATGGGGTACAAACTGAAGTAATTGCTTAAATCTGGTATGGGAAAATTGTCTAGACCCCTATAATTAATTTAAATTCCGTAACATGAGGTCCAACACTTTCTAAGATTCACTGTGAGAATTTTTCAGGATATTTCAAAGTCAACTCTTTTATTTATATTGACATATTTGCTCTTATTTGATAAAATTACATTTATTGTGGTTTCCTTTTAGAGTTTGTAACTATATAGAATTCTTTATGGAAAAATTTTAGATTATAAAAGTCTTTATGGAAATTTTTTTAAATTGCATTCATTTCAAATTTTGAATTATTAGTCTTCTTTCTATATTTATTCCCAAAGAGGCCATTAAAAGTGAGTTGTATTACTGGACTTTTTGTTTAGATTTATTAAAAATAAAATTATATGCATAAAATATAGTTTATATAAATTTATATGTTTAAAGATGTATGGCAATATATGCATCTAACACATGTGTAGGTTAAGTAAATTTACTTAGTTTAAAATCAAATTTGATGCATACAATATAGTTTCTGTAAATTTACCTATTTGATGATATACGACAATCTATGCATCCTCCACGTGTATACGAGTTAGGTAACTTTACTTGTTTGAAAATCATATTAGATGCATACAATATATTTATAAATTTACCTGTTTGAAAATATACGGCAATTAATGCATCCTTTTTACGAAAAATCAATTTTGAAAAAAACTCAAAAATTAGGATGTATAAATAATGGCAAATCCGTCGTCATAAGTTATATAATTTATCTCTTTCATAAATCAAGTTTTCTATAAGGGGTTTTGGGTATACAACCCATATATTAGAGAGTTCCTTGTTAAATACACATTTGGTATAATTAAAATAAAATCATTTTAAACTCTAAGAGGTTATCCAAGTGATCCCTGGGCGAGCCGTCAACTCGGACATCTTAGGATCGAACCTTGGCAATCTCTTGGAGTTCGGCCACTATGATTATTTTCTCGTAAATCCGCTAGTTCTGACTTGAAAGATCTGCTTTTGATCGGTTGGGATAAAATTTAATTTGGATTAATTTGGTGCGCACAAGCTGCCCAGAATACACCTTATCGTAACACCAAAAAGCAAGTAACCTTTCCAATTCCATTGTTAATTGTCATGCATACTTGTGGCGGCTCTTACTTTCTATGGTTGTGGTCAAAGGATGATTTTGAACCTTCTTCTTGCCCTTTTCTCTTGTCGGCATAAAAAAATTAGTAGAATGGGAAAGGTGCCAGAATTTTTACCATGAGAAGGTTTTTGAATTATTTTTCTTTTCTGTTTGTAAAGGAAAAAAATGATATTTTCTTCCCCTATTTTCTTAATTAAAGGTAAAGGTTGATTACAATAAGCCAGGTACTCACCAACTGTCTCATTTTTTAATCAAAATATCAAAATGTCAAAATAAGCTGAGGATAAAAAAAAGGAGAGAGTAAATTACCGATACATACCCTCTAATTTTTTATAATTATATAGACACTTCTTTTTATATAAAAATATTATAAGAATACTTCCTGTTTTTGAAAATAAACTACAATAAAATTCCTTAATAAAACAGACATTAATCTTTATTTACTTTGTTGCTAATTGCATGTAATTTTTTTAAATACCAAAAGTGCCCTTTTATATTACCATTAGATGGAGTGTATCTATAATTTTCAAAAACATGAAGATCATAAGTGCAATTTATCTATTTTTCTTTTTATAAATACCTAAAATACAATATTTTGATTTTAGGGGCGTTTTAATCATTTCAGATACCCATTTAATGATGTCGAGGTTCCGTCACTAATAGGGAGTATTTTTGTAATTTTTGAAACCACAGAGATCCTTTGTAATTATCATAAATAAGAGGGCGAACGAGTGTAATTTATGAAAAAATAAATAAAACATTTCTTCTACGGAATGCCAATGGCGGACTAATTCGCAGTCAAAGATCATGCCAAATAAAATATAACCATTGACTTTTCATGCCTAGTTGACTCAATTAATAATATTTGGACCATATGCTTTGAGCTGCATGAGCTTGCTTAATTGATCTAAGTCTGGTCATCGTTTTAATATTTCATTGTCAAGTGTTTTCAAAGCAAAGAATTTTTTAAAAGAGAGAATATAAAATTCGCCCACGTGATAGCTTAGTATTAATTGAAGATAACTCATTTGATTATAAGTCATAATTGTAGTCAGCCAAAAGTTACAATGTGCCTTGGAAGGCCCCGGGAAGTTGCATAGGGTCTAGTGGCTGTGTGTGTTTATTTTTGTTTTTTTCCAATCAATGAGACGTTCAAGCGGTCAGAGTCCGATTAATCTCTGTTTTTCACGCGAGGCCACAGTCCCATGAGATCAGTTGTGTATATATATTATGGTCAGTAGAAAATATTTAATTAAGGTTTCAATTAGATTAGTTTTATCTAAAAGTAGTTTTAGAATTCAAAATGCCATTTGATATGAGAGATGGGATGATAATCACTTTTAAATGACTTGATGATTGGCTAAAGTTGAACTCTTTAACTTCTACTACAATCAAATTTTGATATATAAAGAGATGGTTTGGATGTAACTCTAAAGAGATTTATAAAAAAATAATTTTCTAAAATAATTTTAGGTGAAACCACCTAAAGATTAATAATAATAATAAAAGACACAATATGATTTCAAAAAGGTTTCATATCCATATGGGGCCTAAGGACTCTCTATCTCATCATATCCATAGAGCATATTTAATCTATGTGCTAAAACATGCAAAAAGGTTTCAAAGAATCTATGTGCTAAAGCACCTAAGTATGTTAATCTATATGCTAAAATATGCAATAATTAATACTCATTGTTGTCCTACCAAAACAGGGTTTTGGGAGGGTTGAATCAAATATAGTCATGACTTCTAATATGGTGTGGAGTGACCACTCTCAAAATGTAAATTTGTACATTCGTACATGAAAGTATATTAAAAAAGAAAGTTATTCGTATTAACATGAAAAAAATACAAGAAAAATTACTATTACAAAATTAACAAAATTTCCATTCAAACAGAAAAGGTAGGATCACCTTTGAACAATCATTTTACCACTTGATCAGTTAATAAATACTCCGTAATGGGCACAATATGGTTTTAGAAGTACTAATAAGCATATCGCATGTCCTTAATAGAGTTCTTCCTCATATTCCCCACTAATATATGGGGGGATTTTGCTTTTGTCAAAGACAAAGTTCAATTATCCTTCTCCTAATAAAGTATACAAATTACTTACCAGCAAAACGTATAAATTTGAAACTAAAATTTTGTTGGAAAGAAATGATTCCACAAGTTATTTTGAACATGTATTCAAATCTATCGTAATAAATATACATATTAAAGAAAGAACTCATAGTAAAAACATACAATTACACCCTATCAATAAGCTTACTAATCTTATATTTTACTATATATAAAAATAAAAATTAAATACAAGATATATTTCGTACCATTTTCGTGGATGAATTGTCAGCCTTTAATACCAAACCCTCATTTGAAATTGTCCTTGTCATGATAAAAATGGCATTAAGCTACTTTAATGAAATAATGACTAGTAAAATTTGTCAATGCATCATTTGTTCTCGCATTAATTTGATATGCATTCATCTCACCATAGAAAAGTAATCAATGATGTGTTCACTCTCGAGATATAAATTTGTCCATTCGTACTTGAAAGCATATTCAAAAAGAAAGTTATTTATATTAACATGGAAAATTGCTATTACAAAATTAACAAAATTTCCATTCAAAGGGTAGGATCACCTTTGAACAATCATTTTACCACTTGATCTGTTAACAAATAATTGGCACAATATGTTTAGAAGTACTAATTGGCATATCACGTGTCCTTAATGGAGTTCTTCATCGTATTCCCCACCAATATATGGGGGGAATTTGCTTTTATCAAATACAAAGTTCAATCATCCTTCTCCTAATAAAGTACATGAATTACTTACTAGCAAAACGTATAACTTTGAAACTAAAATTTTGTTGTAAAGAAATGATTCCACAAGTTATTTTGAACATATATTTAAATCTATTATAATAAATATACGTATTAAAGAAAGAACTCATAGTAAAAACATACAATTACACCTTATCAATAAGCTTGTTGATCTCATATTTTACTATAAAAATAAAAATTAAATGCAAGATCTATTTCGTCCTACAGATACCTTTATAATTGTATTGTGTCATTTTCGTGGATGGATTGTCAGCCTTTAATACCAAACCCTCATTTCAAATTGCCACTGTCATGGAGAAAATGACATACACTTGTTTAAATGAAGTAGTGACTAGTGAAAACTTGTCAATGCATGATTTGTTCT
>JAESVK010051364.1:674-24006 GCA_017140935.1 Hamamelis virginiana | reverse complement strand
TTATTGTAACTTCCTTAAATAATTCCTGTACAATCTCTATATATATTGTCCTGTATCATAACTGATTATTCAATGAGAATATACACAATTACATACCAATTCTCTTAGTGATTTAACTTGGTATCAGAGTTGTAAGGTTCCTCTCTTTTTTTTTTTTTTTTTTTAATGGCTTCCACCACCACAGCATCCACCACCACGACTTCCACCCTCTCCTCTTCTGAGGTCACCACTCCTCCTATCTCTCCCACATCTTTTCTACCAATTCCTTCTAATCTCTCTAATGCTCACCACTTTATCTCTCTCAAACTTACTCTCAAAAACTTCTTATATTGGAAGACTCAACTATTCCCTTTTCTTCGCAGTCAAGATCTTCTTGGTTTTATCGATGGATCTCTTCCTTGTCCTCCTGCAACAGTCACCATTAATGACCGTCTAATCTCCAATCCTGATTATATTTCATGGGTCCGTCAAGATCAACTTTTAGTAAGTCTTCTCATTGCATCCCTTACGGAAGAAGTTCTTCCTCTTGTTGTTGGTCTTGAAACAGCCCGAGACATTTACAGTACCCTTGAAACCTCCCTTGCATCTGCCTCTCACACTCGTATCATGCAGATCCATCTTGACCTTCATAATCTGAAACAAGATGACATGTCTGTCACTGCCTATATCCACAAAGCCAAATCTTTGACTGATGCTCTCCATGCTGCAGGCCGCCCTCTCTCCTTAACTGACCTTTATATTTATATTTTACGTGGTCTCCGTTCGGAATTCAAAGATCTTGTTACCACCATTAATGCCCGTCCAGAACCCACCCCATTTGCTGAACTCCACAGTCTTCTTCTTAGCCATGAGTTCCTTCATGCTGACTCCATGGCTAAACTCGTCCTCACTCCATCCGCTGATCCCTCCCCATCTGCTCATATTGCTCATCGCACATCCTCTCATCATCCACCTTCCAATCGTGGTAGAGGCAGGCCTTATAATCGATATCGAGGCCGTGGTCGTGGTGGTCGATCCTCCCATTACCAACAGTCTCCTGATGGTTCTCGCTATCAACACTCTTTTGATAGTTCTCGCCCTCGCTGTCAAGTATGTCAAGGCACTAATCACACTGCTGTGAACTATTTTCATCGGTTCAATCATTCCACTCATCCATCCGCCAACCTTGCCACTCTCAATGCTCCATCTCCTTTTCAAGAATGGTTTCCGGATACTGGAGCTACACATCACATTACCCCGGATTTAACAAGCCTCTCCAGTCATGATGAATACAGGGGTTCGGATCAGGTTCGAGTTGGTAACGGTAAGGCATTACCCATCACCCACACTGGTTCTTCTACCCTACACACACCTCACTCTTCATTTGTTCTCTCTAATATTCTCCATGCTCCTCAAATTACTAAACAATTATTATCTGTTCATCAATTTACCAAGGATAATAACTGTTATTTTGAGTTTCACCCCTCTTACTTTCTTGTTAAGGATCCACACACTCAAAAAATTTTACTCCGCGGATCGAATGAAGCTGGACTTTACAAACTTCAGGCTACCTCCTCTCCACCCTCTTCTCCATCTGCCTTTGCGATGGAACGAGTCTCTTCTGAGTGCTGGCATAATCGTTTGGGTCATCCTCATCGTCGTGTTCTCAGTCATATTATCAAGACCAACAGTCTACTTTGTTCTCAGAATAAATCCAGTTCTTTGTGTGTCGCCTGTCAATTGGGCAAAAGTTCTAGGCTCTCTTTACCTATTACTAAGTCTGTTAGTTCTGCTCCTTTAGATTTAATTTTTACTGATGTATGGGGTCCATCCCCAGTTTTGTCTAGTGAAGGGCATCGCTATTTTGTAATCTTCTTGGATGATTTTTCTAAATATTTATGGTACTATCCTATGACTCAAAAGTCTAATGTCTTCTCAATTTTTCAAAGCTTTCAGATTATGGTTGAACGTCAATTTAATTCTAAAATTAAATATGTTCAATCGGATTGGGGTGGTGAATATCGCAAATTATCAAAATTTTTTAATTCGTGTGGCATTATTCATCGCTTGCCATGTCCTCATACTCACGAACAAAATGGGTCTGTTGAACGTCGGCATCGCCACGTTGTTGAAACTGGACTTACCTTGCTCGCCCATGCTCAAGTCCCTCACCGTTTTTGGCAATTTGCCTTTGACACTGCGGTCTATCTTATTAACCGCATGCCCAGTCCTGTGTCTCACAATGAGTCCCCGTTTCAACGGCTCTTTCACAAATCTCCTACTTATTCATTTCTTCTAATTTTTGGCTGTCTTTGTTTCCCTTATTTACGTCCCTATAACCGGCATAAGATTGATTTTCGATCTACATCATGTGTCTTCTTGGGATATAGTGGTCGTCATCTAGGCTATCGGTGTCTTGATAGGTCAACTGGCCGTATCTACATTGCTCGCCATGTTCGTTTTGATGAAGGAAAGTTCCCTTTTCAAATTCCTTCCATTCTTGGTCCACCCCCAAAATCCTTGCCCACTTCAGAATCTCCATGGATTTCGGCCCCTCTTATTGTGCCAGCTACTCTCCCCAAATCTCCATCTTTAATTCCCAATTTATCTCCTCCTAGATTCTCCTCCAATCCTACTCATGCTACAGCACCTCCATCACGTGCAAGTCCAGGATCCTTATCTCCCTTATTCTCTCCTCCAATCAGTGATTCTATCCCCTCCTCAATCTCACCTACCAACACAATCTCCCCACCTACCACTTTGCCAGATCCTTCACGTGTATTATTGCCAATATCCTCTCCCTCATCAATCCCATCTCCTCCAATTATGGGTCAACGTTTCTCACCTCACTCTTTTTCTAATCTTGCCAACCCATCCAATCCTCCAGTTGACTCTCCCTCCAGCACAATTAACGCCCATGACCCTCATGGCCTTCCCTTATTTGTGGATCTTCAAATCCCCTCCAATCCGTCCCCTTTGCCCACATCATCAATCAATCCTCCCTTTCCCCAATCTACCAGCAGGACCCACCCTATGACCTTGCGTCATATGCCCAAATCCACTAATCCACACTCACATGCTCACCCCACCAATCCCTCTCATGCCTTACTTGCTGCCACGACATCTGCCTGCTCTCCTCATCATGAACCCACTTGTTTTACTGAGGCTAATAAGCACCCTGCATGGCGCGATACCATGCAACATGAGATCAATGCTCTACTTCGGAATGGAACTTGGAGTCTTCAAGCTCCATGTGCTAATATGAATGTGGTTGGATGTAAATGGGTTTACAGGATTAAACGTCGTTCTGATGGCACGGTTGAAAGGTACAAGGCTAGCCTTGTCGCCAAAGGCTTTCATCAACAGCATGGGATTGACTATAATGAAACATTCAGTCCAGTTGTGAAACCTACCACCATTCGCACTGTCCTCTCCATAGCCACCTCTAATGGTTGGCCCGTTCGCCAATTGGATGTTAACAATGCGTTTCTTCATGGTAATCTTTCTGAAGAGGTGTACATGACTCAGCCGCCTGGTTTCCTTGATCCTGATCGACCTCACCATGTCTGCCGGTTACACAGGTCCCTCTATGGTCTCAAGCAGGCCCCACGTGCCTGGTTTCATCGCCTCTCCTCGTTTTTACTGAGCATGGATTTCATGGCATCCAAAACTCCCTATTTATCTCCACCAGTGCCGGTACTCCTATTTATGTCTTGATATATGTTGATGATATTATTGTCACAGGCGCTTCTTCAACTCATCTCACAACACTCATCCATGCTCTTGGTACTGAATTCTACATTAAAGATCTTGACTCACTTCATTTTTTTCTTGGCATTGAGGCTCTATCCCATTCCCAAGGTCTTCTTCTCACTCAACGTCAATATATTACTGATCTTCTCCGCAAGTCCGGCATGGCGGAGTCCAAACCTGTGCAAACCCCTTGTCCCACGGGGCAGACTCTATCCAAAGTGGGCTCACCCTTATCAAATCCTACTCCATATCGTCAAATTGTGGGTGCACTTCAATATCTGACGTTAACAAGGCCTGATATTGCCTTTGCGGTGAATAAAGTTTGTCAATTCATGCATGCTCCCACCGAGGACCATTGGCTCGCTGTTAAACGCATCTTGCGCTACTTACAGCTTACTCGAGACTATGGTCTTCTTATTTCTAAATCCAGCTCCAATTCCTTGTCGGTGTTCTCTGATTCGGATTGGGCAGGGTGCCCCGATGATCGCCGTTCTACCAGTGGCTATGTTATTTACCTTGGTTCGAATCTTGTATCTTGGTCCTCTCGCAAGCAGAAAACAGTTTCCCGCTCCTCCACTGAATCCGAATACAAGGCTCTTGCTGATGCCACCGCTGAGGTTACTTGGCTTCAATCTCTTCTTGGTGAACTTGGGGTACCGCTGTTGCAAGCTCCTACTCTTTGGTGCGACAACCTTGGGGCCACATATCGTACCTCTAATCCTGTGTTCCATGCGCGCACCAAGCATGTTGAAATTGATTTTCATTTTGTTCGAGACAAAGTTGCTCGTAAGGACTTGATTGTGAATTTTATTTCCACTGAAGATCAGCTTGCTGATGCTCTAACCAAAGGTCTCAGTTCCACACGCTTTCAATTTTTACGAGACAAGCTGAAGGTTCGGTGTCTCCCACCTTCATCTTGACGGGGGGTGTTAGGAATAATATTTATGTCAAGCAAATCTCTCCAGTATTCTGCATATATTTCTCTTATTGTAACTTCCTTAAATAATTCCTGTACAATCTCTATATATATTATCCTGTATCATGACTGATTATTCAATGAGAATATACACAATTACATACCAATTCTCTTAGTGATTTAACTTTACTTATTGAGAGAAGGATATTTGATAGTCTTGATAAGAGCATTTCCAATGGTATGCCACTTGAGCTACCATTTCCACCCAAATAAGTTGCTCCAATGATGTGTCATTTGGGATGCCAAATTTTGGCAATCGCACATAGAGCTGTCAAATTTGGCATCTCAATTAGCAATTGTCATTTGTGCCAAATTATATTTTTTTCTTAAAAAATGAGAAATGTCAAAATGTAACATTAATGCATTTGAACATATATGCACCCAAATTTAACATTGACAGCATTTAAAGTACCAAATTTTGGCATTAACAAATTAAATTAATGGCATGAATGCATTAGAAATACTTTAATGAAGTTCATCGAGGACAATGATAAATATATTGAATTAAAATATTATTTATCAAATATTAAGGAATTATACTTTTTTATAATTTTTTCTACCTCAATTAACGAGATAAAAAATATACATATTTTTTATTTTTTAAATTATAATAAATTATTAACAATTAATTAAAGTTCGTCCCCTTCACGCAAATTCCTAACTTCATCCCTGGTGACCCTAGTGGTAGGAGGCCGTTACTCGGGTCCCGCAGATCTCGATCAAGGAATTTAATAGAATCACATACTCCTATCAGCCCCAGCCCCAGCTTTAGCTTTTGAGAGTATTGGTTCAGTCCCTACATCATCTGGGTGTCACAACCTTTCCACGTGGGCGGCTGTGGTCACTTGTACAAGTCTCGTGATATGAGGCTTATATGATGTGATATTTTTTTTTTTGATAACCGGGTGTCCGGACCAACTTACGTGCACCTCGACTAATTTCGGGACCCTAAAGTTAACGACCGGGTAAGTCCTCCAGTGGTCCCAAGAGTTTAGCACGAGTCGAACTCAGGACATCCGCTTCTTGAGGCGTGGTCCCTTGCCAACTGAGCTATCCCTTGGGGTTTGACGTGATATTCTGTCCTGATACGTGACCAAAGCGCAATTACGGTGGACAAGGATGGGGAGCTTTGTGAGACAGATGAGTCCGGCCTCTTATATGGGGTCCATGACATCGCATGAGAAAATTGGATTTTGATTTATGGAGATATTATTGTACTTGGTCACCTTTCTGGTCTAGAGTAGATGCCAAGGTTTTCATATGATCAAAATTGTTACTCTAGCTTCTTTGAAAACTTGTGCCATGATGCATTAATTTTAATTTGACCATATTGACTACCTACAGTTTTGATTTTTGGCACTCATCTATCAATTAACCATTTGATTCTTTAACTAAAAAATTTCGTTAGACTTGTTATTTTTGTGTACAATATTCATCACAACTAGTTTATTTATGTATTTACAGACATATCAGTAGAAGTTTCATAATTTCTCTCAACATATCTTAATTTTTATGAATTTTTTTTGCCATATAATAAATAAAATTCACAATAAATAAAGTATATTGAAAAAAATATATATATCATAAACTTCACTAGTGCGCTTGTAGATTCATTAGCAATCTAAATAAATATAATTGGCACACCGAATAATTTTTCCCACTCTAGCTTCTTGACTTACATAATAATTCCGTCCAATTTTTTTGTTCATTTATTTTCTAGCTACGAAATTTATGCCGACAAATTTTTTCAAGTGTTCTCCATCAAACTTGTTGAAGAATCATCAATCAAGCGTGTTACACATGCAAGTACTGATTCTCTTCACTTTCAAAGTCGAATTGACAGAGGTTTTGGTACAATTTATTACTATAAAAAGATCCTTTAAGAATATGCTGTTTTATTCGAGCTTTTAAATTTTAGGGTAAATTACAGTTTGATCCTATCAATTATTATTCAATTTACACATTACACGTCTATAGTTTTAATTTGAATGCATTGACCTCCCATAATTTTGATTTGTAATATTTTTTATCATTTTATTAGTTAGCTAGTTATTTGATTCTTTGATTTAAAAATGGTATTATATATACTTGTTATTTTTATATGCAACATTTATTTAGATTGCTAATGAATCTACAAGCATATATACTAGTAAAATTTTATGATTTTTTTCAATATACTTTATTTATTGTAAGTTTTATTTACTGTATAGCGAAAATAATTCATAATAAATTAAAATATATTGAAAAAACTTATGAAATATTTACTAATATGCTTGTAAATACATCAGTTAAAGCTAGAATTAATTGTTGTCTCGTTTCTCCAATGATGTTTTTCTAACTCAGTTAGCTGATTTTTTATTCAAAAAAATATTGTAAATTTCCTATCCTAAAATCAAACGAACAAGAAAAGTTAATAAATATCAATTTTTATTCATTTATAACACAAATGGTTCCAATTCTTGGTGGATATATTTTTTATGCATGTGCGTACTTATATATATGTTAAGAGTAACAGTCTCAAAATCTTCTTAATTAATTAGTTTAAGAAAATTAAAGAAGAGGTTTAATCCAAATTAAAGTTATGGAAGCTAAGCTTCATCTCCAACAAATATATTGTAGCGATTGTTTCAGAGAAGAAGCCAGATTCATTTTGGAGACTTTATTAAGTCTTCGACTTTGAAAGTGATCGAAGAGAATCAGTACTTGTGTAACACGCTTGATTGATTATTCTTCTACAAGTTTGGTGGAGAATACTTGACAAAATTTGCCCACATAAATTTCGTTGAAGATAAATGAATGGATAGAATTATTATGTAAGCCACATCAAGAAGCTAATTAAAGTAAAGGCCTAAATTTATTATGATTCTTCTCCACAAAATCTACCATCTCTTCTGTTACCTCATGCATCACAGAAAATAATGCATGAAAGGAGATCACCGGGCCTGATGATGAAATCTAAGCATTACTTAGGTACTCTTGTGGAGATGGTGTATAACCCTTGTTGTACCACTTTGCTTCCACAAATAATTTTTTACAAAAATCTGCCCACTAATGAAAAAAAAAAAAAAAAATGAAGATTTCCGTTACGTACTCGATTTAGGGGATCACGATTTAGGGGATCAACGGGACTACAGTTAATATTATTGATAATAAGATCGAGCAATGCTATATATAGTTATTAAATATCATTATAAAAAGTGTTACTTATTTGACACTAGTGATCGATGAATCAATTAATAGAGTAGAATCACATGCGGGTGTCATGTAAGTAGCGCTCTTTTGTAGCAATTTTTTTTTAATCGTGCATATATATAGTATTTTCTAAATAGTAATAAGAATAGAATAGTACCACGTTCTTTAGAATAGGTAAAACACTTTTTGAACCCCGTTCTTTTTGAATTTCATAAGCAGTCTCATTTGTGATATTGTAGAGTGATTGGAAACAAATCTTCATGCACTTTGGAAGTTGGTGAATTTCCTTGGGATCCCACCTGAAATTAAAGAAATGAATTAAAACTTTGAACAATTAAATAACAGTAATGTTATATATCTCAAAAGATTGTTCCCAAAAAACATCTCAAATGAAGTATAACCCTTTATTTATCGTGGGGAGAGAAATTGATAAAAAAGTGATCGAATAGTTGGATGATCCGCCGCATTATTTGGGATACACTTTTGGGACAAGTTTTTTGGGTGATATATATAACATTGAACAATGCCATACATCCCAAAATTTTCTCTCAAAAAAGTATCCCAAATGATTCTAAGCCCTTTATTTTAGGGTTATTTCTTTGGATGTTTCTTTCTTACATGCTGTTTTCATGGAAATATTTTTTAACACTAACCTATCAACTGCAATGGTGAAGTTCTCTAGTTCTTCCAATGAACCATAAATGTCATAAACATCATCAATTATCAATATCAGAATAATGACTTTTGTAAGCCATTTTCTTAAATATTTGCACTGAGGCTCGAAAGCGAGTCCAATGGTCCACAAGAAACTTTCCACCAATCGATCTCTAGTAAAGCTCAAATTTTCTACGCGGCCCACCTTAAAAGACACCCACCCCAAAAAAAAAAAAAAAAAAAAAAAAAAAAAAAACTGTCACTTTCTCTGGCTTTATATTTGTGATGATGCATGACTGTGAATATACTATATATATATATATATATATGACACATAAAAGGAGGGTTCTGTCATTAATTACCCAGACATCTCCCTGAATCGTTTTGGTGCATGGCTTGAACAATATTGAAATGGAGTTTGGCCAATTCAAGTAAATTGACATTTATATCTTTTTCTTTCTCATAGGCATTGATGTGCCACCGGGAATCAAACCACTGTACTCTCCATTGTAATGGAAGCTCTAAAGCATGGGCCACTTGTTTGGCAATATTAGTGTCTAAGTTAGAGCTTATTTCCTTGAGATTCTCTGCAGAAAAAACTTTAGCCTCATCCAAGATGTTTTCACCTTCTAAGGCTACATGTGTGGCCTCAAAAAGCTCGAGCATTCCTTTTATATCTGTGCATATGAATGTGCCCCTCTTGTCCAAGTAGCCTCTGAACCTATCTGAGTTTCATACAATGCATTTAAGCTAGAGTTAGATAATATAGTTTATAAATTAATATTTGGATTAATTGCGCTTTACAACTATCAGTTCATTCAAGAAAATGCTAAACATCCCAAAAAATTATTACAAAATTTAGTTATATATATATATATATATACAGACATGATAATATAAGGCCGGCCTTATGCAAAGTTGCATAAGGTCGGCTCCATATGGCTAATTTTATATCACAATTCGTAAAACTGACCGTTGGATTAGATGTCCCTCCTCTGTATGTCATGCCTGCAAAAAATCACAGTGATCTTACGGTTTGTTTTTGAAATATGCCATTGTGAAAATATGAAACTTATTTGTTCTTCAAAATATCACCATTTTTTTAACGACAGTTATTTCAAAAACCAACCGTCAGATCACTGTGATTTTTTGCAGGCATGACATACAGAGGATGGGCATCTAATCCAACGGTCAGTTTTACGAAACTGTGATCTAAAATTAGCCATATGGAACCGACCTTACGCAACTTTGCGTAAGGCCGGCCTTATATTATCATGTCTGTATATATATATATATATAGAGGCCGGTTACAGTGAGCGACTCGCTCAAAGAGCGACGCCACTCATCCCCATGCCAAACAGATCAGACGGTGCCTATCAATATACTCGCCGACATCTTCCTGCCTCATGTCAGGGACGCGCGTGGTGGAAACAAAAAAGCAACTTCAATGAGTATTTCATTTTGTGGCCGGCTAATTTAATACATAATTAATATCTAAACCAATTATCATCCGACACTTGTCTAATTTTTTTTTTTATGCGCACAAATATCATCAGCCACATGAACTACAAGCAGTGGCTGGGCCAACCACCATCCAAAAATCAGTGGCTGGCCATTTTATAAAAGAAAATTTTTTTTCTTAATTCTCTACCACGTGTCATTTCTCTGTACAGCCTCAATGCATATATATGTCAAATTGGAACCAGCCACATTCTTTCAACCTGTGGCTGGCCCAACCGCTATACTTTAACCAAGTGGCTGCCTTTTTTAAGCCTATTAAAATCAGTATTTTGAACCAACCCCGAGCCTTCATCTTTAATTTTTTCTTTTTTAAATCTACATGTAGTAATATACAACAAAAAATTGCAAATACAATATCATTTAAACCATTCATCATTTACATTGTGAAAATAAAATTAAAAAAAAAAAAAAAACTAAAAACTAACAAATGCAAAAAAAATAAAAATTAAAAAAATAACATTGTCGTGCTTTATATCTCCATAAATCCTCAAGGTTCTTGAGTATTACTCATTTCGGCAACGTAGATATTTGGAACCAACCCCGATCCTTCATCTTTTTTTTTTCTTTTTAAATCTACACGTAGCAATATACAACCAACCCCGATCCTTCTTCTTTCTCCTGCATTTAATTATAAATATATGATATACATATATAAAATAATCATTGTCTATTATGTCCGAAATTGGAAAACCAATTTACTCAACTAAGAAATACTAATATAAGCATGTATACTCACTTTATCATCTTCAACCTTTTGCCTCTTTTGACTGTGAGGCAGACTTGATTCCGGACTTAGTGCCATTTTGTGTCGAAATTTTTTTTGGTTTTTTACTTTCAATTAATTAACTTGCATGATCAGCTAAGGCAGCCACTGGTTCTCTATTTATAGTGCAAAATTGAAGGGTCTAGGATATTAGTCATTTCGGCAAGGTAGATTTGCATTTACGTTGCATCAATTTTGAAATAAATTTTGAACTACCATTTTATTTACTACACTTCAGTGGCTTAAGTCAGGTACCATATCTACCATATTTACTACACTTCAGTGGCTTAAGTCAGGTACCTACCATTTTATTTACTACACTTCAGTGGCTTAAGTTAGGTACCATATCTACCATTTTATTTACTACATTTCAGTTGCTTAAGTTAGGTACCTACCATTTTATTTACTACACTTCAGTGGCTTAAGTCAGGTACCATATCTACCATTTTATTTACTACACTTCAGTGACTTAAGTCAGGTACCATATCTGTACAAAATGTTATATGCATTAAGTCATTTCGGCAACTGTCTTTTTGCTTGTACTACTTCATTTACTTCATATCACCATGGCTGCCTATATATGCACATATATAGGTGTCAACTACAATTTTTCCATGGGGAACAACAACTTCTTAAAGAATAACTTAATGTCATTCACCCACCCTCTTGAAGTAGCTGACCAGCCACATTCGTCAATTACCTTATTTTCCTTCAACTGTATTCAATTTGCCTTAAATTAACAACAATTTATTGTGATAGAAAATAATAAAAATTTGGAATTTATATTTTATAAAAATTTTTCTTTTTCTTTATACACTACCATAAATGAAGGTGCATATGCCATTTTCTATTTTTTATATTTTGAATTTTTTTATAATTAAATTCATATAATCATTATAGCTTAGTACCTTTTTAAACGTAATTTTGATTTAAATTCAAGAACAAGATCTCACAACATAAGGGTTTAAAGCAAAGCTCAATCATTACATAATGCATCTAAGATTATACATAGAACCATCGTCTAGATTTCAATACTTGTTTAATCCGTCTGCTCTCGCTTTTCTAAACGTAACATCTGCATTCGGTTTAATATCTCATCACAGAAATTAACCACCCGTTTAGAGGCGAACTGTTCCATTTCTACTATATGCTGGACCTCTTCGAAGGTTGCTTCTACACTAGATGAAGCTCTATTTCGATCGGACATACATTCTCCACTAGTATTTGATTGTTGCTCCTCTTGTTCCGGTAGCCACTTCATGAATCCACATCCACGTGTGTGATCATATATCTGCGAACATAATATAGCACGACAAAGTCACGACAAATTTTCAATTTAAAAAAAGTTTATAAGGAAATGGGCATACCCATAAACTCACTTTTGCCTGTGGACATATCCAAAAACGCCGACCAGCATTTATGCCTTTTTTTGCTGTCAGTACACAGCATTGACCACTCCCACAAGGACACATGTGCAGTTCGTTCAACCATAGGAAGTAATCGCACGAGATTGGCCTTGATTTATCCGTTTTATTGGACTACAGTAAGCAAAATTAATTTTCCATTTAAATTTATGTATAATTGTATCCAAAAAAAAAGTCAGATGGAGCAGGATGTATTACCCAGAAAGGGCATCGATAGAATTCATGGCGAGGATTTTTTTAAGTGTTTGACATGCTTTTCTCGCAAGGCCCACGGCCACACCGACACATTACACCCACCATAGTTATAGCAAACAATATTTCACTGTTGCAAAATAGAATATTCTAAATATTGATAATAACAATTTATCCTCTTGTACACATAAATAATATATATATTTAATGAGATTTAAATATTGTCAACAATAGATTCGTACAATTGCATTCATGTGCCTACAGTTGTCACTCTCAGTCACATGCGCAACAGTGACTAAATAGAAGATTTCTATTTATACCAATGCATTTCACAATTGAAGAATAGGTCATATATTGATTAGTACCAATATATGATGGATCGTAAAACTTACTCCCTCGGAGATTTGTTTTGAATCTGCGGTCGAGTTTGGTTTCTAGACGATGACTTTCGATACTCTCTAAATCCAAGAGAGAGGCAAAGCGAATACACCATAAGGAAAATGCGAGAGGAGTGGGATTATCGAGTTCATGAGGCTGAAAATTTGGTCCTCGACCTACGTCATTGGGAGGCTCCTATTCCACGTCGACGTGCTATAACTTTGCCACGTGGTGATTTTTCCGAACTTCGAAGAGCGCTAAATATAATACGGGAAGAGAACAATAGGATGGCAGCTCGGCGATACAGGTACTACTACTTGAAAACAGCAAAGGATAATGCTGCTCAATCTGGACGTGAGTTAAAGGATGAGGACATTACTAGAATCTTGTCATTTTCTGAATGCCTATCAGATACGGACATGTCTGATGAGGAAGATGATGATTGAGCCAAAGCACCCTACAATCATGTTTTGTTTTTCAAACTATGTACTTTTATGTAGCAAAGTATTTCTACTCTTATAACTTAACTGTTAAATTTGACTTAAATGTCTCATTTTACTAGATTATAAAATAAGAACTTACCATCTAACAAATGATTACATCAATTATTTTGCGAATTATACTCTTCATCTGACATGTACTCATCGGACAAATAATAAGACCCGTCTATCAGTTCGGACTTTTCTTTGCTAGTTAATTCCCGACCATTGTCGATAGCACTTTCCTGAGCAAGATCCATTATGTAATACCTATTCCTACGAATAAGCATCCTATTATTCTCTTCTTGAATCTAGATGAGGGATTCAACATAGTCAAAAACGTTTCGACATTCCATCTCCATCGATTCACGACGCGGTATTGGTGCATTCAACGCACGTAAATCTTCAACTACATCTCAGCCTCGCATACACGGCGAGGCCATTCTCTTCTTACCGCTGCATAAAACTCACGACGATCATTTTTCCACCAATCATGATACGTATTCATCCCCTCCAATAGCCACATCCGATCATTGTCCCTAATCTCCTTTACATGTGTTCGTAACCGGTTCTCCATTGATATTATGTATGTGTTCAAATATGTGTTAGAAAATAATAATACTAAATGTTTTGTTGTCTAGATTTGCGCTCTTTTCTCTCTCCCATTCTTCTCTGTATATATGCAAAATTAGTCAACAATAAATAATAGTTTGTACTTAAAAAGCAAATCACCATAAAACACACATACCTATTTCCGGATGGGTTTTGATTGACAACTTCAGAGTTCTACTTTCCTTCCACTTGAAGTAGCAACCCCTATTAAGCCAAACGAATCGAGAAATGGTTTTACAAAATTATTTGAAAACTTACCTCTCATATCACCAATAACATCTACCCAAACCCCAATATATAAAATTCCTTTGTACTACTCCTACCCATTTTAGGCTCCCGTGATTTGCAGTCTATTTATGTGAAAGCATATCTACATAATAAAATAAATTGTTTTTTTTTTTTAGTCATCACATTAGAAAGGTTCTCTGCACATATTCCACAAAACCACATTGGATATGTGAGTCTCCGACTTGTCAATTAAAAGAATGAGACTTTCACTGTTTTGGGTACTTCTAGTCTTCCTAACATCACCTTTTGCATTCCACATCTATACCAATGCAAATCAAGCAATCAAATAGATTCTCTCTTATCTGAAGCCACTGTTCGAGAAAGAATATGACATGACCATCTCTCATTTGCTTTTATAGCATGCGTCCATCTCTGTTTGTGTCTGACCAGCCACTGCAAGTGAGAATGGTGTTTGACACCCCTTTTGCATACATATAAAGATTTCTCATATGGACTGTATATTTTCACGTGAAAGTATGCGTACGACTCTATTGTCATTGACCATGCACTAGTGGTTTAATTGTGGCTGAGACCCATTGTCTTAGAGAGAGTTGGAGAATATAATGGCTGTCCAATAGCATGCGTCCATTCATAGTCATGCTTGGATTTGACCAGCCACTGCATGCGAGACCCCATTTGAAAAATTGAGAAAAAGAGCTTTTTTAGCACGAGTTCGGGAACTGTCCACAAACTCGGCAATGGGAACACAAGAATCTTCTATAGACGGAAATGATGGACAAATATGGTTCCCAATAGCTACCCTTATTGTAACTTTGAAGTTATAGCCACCAATAATGAACTATTTTGGCTCAGACTCACAAAATATATGACAGAAATATCATTACAAAGTTGTCGCTTTCCATACTTTACTTTTATTATGCATTTTCATAAAAAATCATAAACAAATTTTCATGCAAAGAGCCCATTCGACATAGTGACTCTACATACAGTAAAAACCAAGATTAGTTTTTTTGATGTTCTTCTAAATTATGAGTTCGTAGTTTCTTTTTCTCATCCTACGAGATTAGCTACCCTCCACAATATCTACAATTTAGTTTGTAAGACGCTAATGTAGTTCCTCATGAGGTTAGGAGATAAGTTATGCTCACTTACCACCAGCCAGAAGCAACTATGTGGATCCATGTTCAATGATCATATCCAAAGGAAAAAAGCTTTGAATAAGTACAATCATGCAAGTCCCATATACAAGTAGAAGCTACTGATGTAAAAAGAAAAAACAAATTTCCACGGTTGACAATTAAGTGTATAAAAGGTTATTTTATATAGATGGAATCCTAAAGGATAATTGGCTAGGGAAAAAAGACAACCCAACTTATCACTTAATTAAGTGCTCACCAATACCGTCATCAGTTGGTTTTTCTCTTCTAATGGCTGGTAATAATTCATAAATAACCATGTTCACTAACTTTCCAATGCTCAATTTTATGTATAGCATCATCTAAATGTTAAGATGAGGAAAAAAACTGAAACATTATTGTGTTTGGATACATATCTAGAACCGCTATTTGAATGCCAATAACTTTAGAAATTAGAGGACAGAGAGAGATGAGGACAGACAGTGACGTTCATTTTTTTTTCTTTTTTTTTAACATCGTTTTAAGATAGCTTTTGTCAGTATAGTAATATCACGTGAAAGACCAGCCAATAGTTGTTCAACTGTGGCTGAGACTAAAGTACAGTTATATCACGTGAAAGACCAGCCACTTACTTACGTGAAAGACCAGCCACTATCAGTTCAACTGTGGCTGAGACTTAAGTACATAAATATCACGTGAAGACCAGAATATTATTACGTGAAAGACCAGCCACTAGTTGTTTGACAGTGGCTGAGACTTAAGTACATTAATATCACGTGAAAGACCAGTCACTTACTTACGTGAAAGACCAGCCACTATCAGTTCAACTGTGGCTGAGACTTAAGTACATAAATATCACGTGAAAGACCAGAAAATTATTACGTGAAAGACCAGCCACTAGTTGTTTGACAGTGGCTGAGACTTAAGTACATTAATATCACGTGAAAGATAATCCTGTAGCTGTTAATATGATTGTGCAAGCTAAAAACTTTGTCCCCGTGTTTGTGTACTTTTGCATAGACAATGAATCATATTTTATTTACATCCAACTAACACTTATGGCTTCAACTTTTCCATACGATCAAACTGATCCTATCAAAAACTGAATTGGTGATCCAGTTTTTCTAGTTTTCTATAGCTACTGAGATAAGTTATGATACCTGAGGCTTGAACAAAGTCATATTCATATATACTCATACTATAAATCAACGTAATATTACATTGACAGTGTATTTCATATTCATAAATATCTAACAGGTAAGAATCGATGGTTACAACACGGTCGCGTTCGAAACTGATTGGGGAGTCCTCACGGGAAAGTCCGCAATCAAAGATTCGAGAGTCTGTTGGGTCTGTTCGTCATTCAACAGTTGGGGAATCCTCAAGCCGTCGCCACTCTAGGGGGTCCGAACACGTGGAGGACATACGCCAAGGGATTACGGTCCCAGTGTAGATAATCCTGGACCAGTTGATAGGTCGTTGCTATCCCTACAGGCAACTCATAGAACGGAGGATGTATGGAATGAACAAGTAAGCATTCCTTCCATGTCTTTTAATTTGTGACTGTATTATCTGACATATGTTTGATATGTCTATTGATTTGTTTAACCCTTATGGCTTTGCAGTCGGACTTACTATATTGTAGGGTTCACTCTTATTGGCCTCTTCATGATGTTCTACATCATCTTGTTCATAGTGCTGGATTTAGATGGATATACAATGTCAAACATATTCCAATTGACACTGCTTTGGTGACAGCGTTAGTAGAAAGATGGCGTCCAGAGACAAATACATTTCACTTTCCCATTGGTGAGATGTCAATTACACTTCATGATGTATCTGTCCTTCTAGGTTTGGAAGTAGGAGGAATGGCTGTCACGGGGACGAGTATATTACCTCATGGTATAGATTGGGCTTCTCTATGCGAACGTCTACTTGGATGTCGCCCCGGAGTGAAAGACATATCTGGTTGGTCCCTTAAGTTAAGTTGGCTACATGCAAACTTTTCCGACATATCCGCACTTGAGCCAGGACCGATGTTGCAATACTATGCCAGAGCCCATATTTTACACATGCTTGGATCACATCTATTCCCTGGACTTTCCGGTAATTCTGTGTCAATGTTGTATCTTCAACTCTTGGAAAACCTGGATAGGACCGCAGGGTACAGCTGGGGGAGCGCAACCCTCACCTTCCTTTATCGACAAATGAGGCATGCATCCAAACGGGTTCCCGGAAAATTGGAGGCAATCTCTTACTACTACAGGTAATTCATTATTTGATTATAACACGTGATTAATCATGTGCATGATCTTCTTATTAAATATTCTTTATAAATAAATATGCATGTAATAATTCATTTGCCCCTTGTTAAAAATAATAAATGTTTCTAATGTTTCAAATTTAGAACATATTACCCATATTTGCCATTCCAATATAAAAATAAGCTTCGTCAGAAAAATTCATACGCATCTATAATACTTAATAAAGTACTCACTAATATTGTAATCAAAACAAATATATTATACATTTAGCTTTGGGCATGGGAACATCTGCCATTTTGCCACCCACTTACAAATGCTATGCTACCACCGAACGAGGATGAGGAGAATGTAATAGGTGCATTTTGGAAAAATGCTCGACATAGAACTGGAAGTTTGGAAGACATTCAAGTTGGGTATAGACAGCAGTTGGATCGGTTAACTCAAAATCAGGTTTCTATCTCCAGTTGATAAATTTAACTTAAATGTTAAGTGTGGCAAAATAAATCATAATTATATTACAATTGCAGTGGTCATTTTTTTTTTTAATATCTTTTACAGGTGCTTTGGGAGCCATACATTGGTCGCAACATTAGGTTACCAGCCATTAGTCAAGGAAGACTATTCATTTGGAGGGCTCGTGTACCCCTAATCAACTTCGCAATTGTGGAATGGCATTATCCAGACAGAGTGTTGCGACAGTTTGGGGCTAACCAATATATTCCAAATAATCCAGAAAATATGGAACATGCTTTACAAGCAAATCCGCGAACCATGAGAAAAGTAGATTGGGTGGCATACCATCAGGAATATATCGATCAATGGAATAATAGAATGTCAGCATATGTTCATGGTCGTGCAGATGCCAATACTGACATATATATGGATTGGTATCGGCCGCGAACACGAATGATATTAAGCCCTCCTCCAAGTCACATTCGGAATCCATCTACTACGCAGAAGTTGGTAAGTAATTCAAATACGATAAAGATTGCTAATTTCGACCGTTAGAGGACAGAATACCCTAACGCTTAATACTTAAAATTATTTCAGGTAGCAGCTTTGGTGGAAGTTGGAACTAGCGCGGCGAATGCGTTTAATTCGATATCGCATAAAGGTGCGAAGAAAGTGTTCAAATCCATATCACGAGTATGTCGATCAACCTTAGAGGATATCGGCGAAGGGCATAGACTAGAAACGCATTTCGATAATAACGACACTCCCAGATCCAGTAACGTGAGCATGGACGAGAGCGTAGGATGTGGACGTGAAGTAGGATACAGAACACGGTCGTCACGCAGATTGTAGAAGCATTGGGGTCGGTATTGATATTTTGAGAAAGGGGCAGGAGATTGAGACACTAACATTTATTTTTCTTATATTGTTGACTTATTTGAAACACCTAGTACTGTATGATATATAAATTTAAATTCTGAAACACCTAGTACTATATGATATGTAGTGTAGAATTTTGAAGTCAAGTTAAATTACTAGTGGTTTATTTTTCCGTTGACTTATCTTTATATATGTTTATATTCATTATATATGTTTAATAACAATTACACAAGTAGCTAAATAATAAATGATTATCAGGGCATGAACCAAATTCGTATGTCATGGTTTAGTGAATGTGATATAATGTGAAAATCAATTTGATAAGCTTTGCGCTCCCATATGAATTTATATATGTTTATTTGTGCATTAATATTTTGAAAACTTACAATTATATATATATATATATATATATATATATATATATATATATATATATTATAAAATGGCCATTTTACGCCATTTTCAAATGAATAAAAAAACTATTTGATTACATTAAAATTTTGGCCCCCCTAAGTGAAATAATTATGATTCGGCCTCTCGGCACTATCGGGTACAACCCCATGTAAAAACTAGCATTTTTGACCCAAGTAAAGAATCGAAATTGGTCAATTGGAATAATGTGACCAACCAAATAACTTCAAACTAACGTAAAATTCATATGTTGTCACGTCATTCTCAAATCTAAAAAATCTGATAAGTATCTGCTTCATAAAAATACATAATGATTAAACGGGCATTTAAAATTAGAAGAAGTATCAATCACACCAACATGTTCCCAAAAACCATATCCAATTGAAATGGGTACCAAAATACTAAGCATTGAGAGTAGTATGATTATTGTAAAAGTAAAGCTAATACGCTGACCTTTTCTCAATACCCTCCTTCAAAGTCAACAGCACTTCCACAAAAATCTAAAAATGAATAAATAAAAAGGACGTAAGTGTGATGACAACCTTAAAATTCATATTGAAGATAGATGCAAATAGGTTATGTGAGTAACCATTACCGCCAATAGGTGTGAAATCTAACGCATCTTCGTCACTGGAAGTATCATGAACTTCGTTAACTCCAGATCTGTAGAATCAGAAGATGTGAGTAACCATTACCGCCAATAGGAGGTGAATAACGTATCAAATAATTTCATAAATGATAAATAAATAAAAAATATGCCGGTTTGGTAAATTGGGACAATTGCGTTTATCATGTGCGACTCCTCTGTTCCCACATGCATTGCAACGACTCCCAGATCCTTTCACTTTTGCTTTTGGCGGGTTATTTATCCTTGGCGGATCCGAAGAGACACGAGGACAAGCAATATTGTTACCAGTTATGCCATTTGTTTTGTTCATATCACGCACATTGAGATGGAGATTTTGCATACTGGTACGAAGGAAATTGTAACCATCGATAGACAAACATGCATCATCGATTAAGGAAACTGATTGCTGTGATAATCTTGCATGGTGAGTCGCCAAATCGTTGTTTGTGACATCCCTAACTTCAACCCCACTATCATCCCAAACATTTTGTTGTTTAGCTTCTTTAGTCAACCGATGGAGGATGTAGTTATTAGGGAGGAGAGGAATTTGTGTTGACCTAAGGAACAACAAGATGTGTCGGCACGGAATGCCTGCACAATCAAATAACCGACAACTACAAGAAGCAAAATCATGTGTCCGGTCATATGATAGTAATCGAACTTGACTGTCGTTTTTAGTATAAGACTGGACAAGATAAATATGTTTTGACTCGTCCTCCTCATGGATTGACATGATCAATGTTTCGCTCTCAACTAGTTCGGTTTGGAACTTCATGAAATTCGCCTTCGTATATACATCGGCCATTTGTTGTTCCACTGGGAAGCGAGTTTGGAAACGTGGCTTCTCATTCACATTGACATGGTCCGCTTGTAACTCGTTGTACCTCTGATGGGCAAGAGAACGATTGAATCTTGTTATGAAGTCAATTAGAGAGTGGTGATTGGATAAGACGGTCTTGAAGAATGAGTGACTACTCTCAGTACGCTAACTGCTTGTCATACCTGCGGAGAAAATGTGATTAACAAAAGCTGGAACCCAACGATGACGGATGCCATAGATTGTATGAAGCCACTGATTTTCCTGCAATGAACTCAATAACAACGCATTTTCCCATGAAGCTTCAAAATCTTGGGGAGTCTCTGAACCCCAAATAGCCACCTTGAATAAGTTCCAGTACTTCATATGTTTGATATGCCCGATCTTATCCGAAAATTTGCTGACTATGTGCCAGATACAAAGCCGATGGAATGTTGTTGGTAGAACAAGAGACACTGCTTTTGCTATTGCTGGATCTTGGTCTGTGATGAACATTTTTGGTGGTCCACTAGGCATAGCAGCTAATCATTGATTGAAAAGCCAAACGAATGACTCAGTAGTCTCATCGCCCAAGAAGCCTGAACCGAACAAAATACTTTGACCGTGATGGTTAACACCTACAAAAGGAGCGAAGATCATGCAATATTTGTTTGTGTTGTACGTAGTATCAAATACAACAACATCCCCGAAGTAGGACCACGATCGTCTAGATGTGGCATCTGCCCAGAAGCATCGTCTGAGTTGGTTATGCTCATTTGTGTCAATGGAGTAATAAAAAGAAGGGTTTTTCTCTTTTTCTGAAAGGAAATACTCAAGCAAAGTTTCAGCATCAGCCACAATTAAGTTGTTGCGAACGCTTTTGTCATGGTTGATTAAATCGCGATGGGTGCAACCAACATTTTGAAGTCCACCAGTTTCAATTTCGAAGATACGCAATCGTTGATGTGGTTGTACATTAGCCTCGGAAAAAATCCGAGACAAATTCTGTTTTGCTAGGGAAACATTACGGTGGGAGCGGAGAAAATGTACTTTCCGAGGGGTTGTAAGGACATGGTTATGGTCTTTGTAAAAAACACTAACTTTCCAAGAGTCTCCATCCTGTGATTTCACAATGCATATTTTAGCTTTACATCCGATCCGTGTGATGCCATGGTTTCGTGAACTGTCTTTGCATGGTTGAGTACTTTCTATGGTATAACTTCCAATATCGACACATGAGTCACTCTGATTGTGTCTCTCATTCCTTGACCCCTGTTTGTAACAAACAAAAGTCTTCCAAAAAATCTCATCACTCCCTTTACGCTTTTTACTAGAACTCATGCGTGTGCTGAATCCAACATGTTTGGCATAGTCATTGTAAAATTCATACGCATCTTCTATGCTATTGAACTGTTGACCTACGTATGGTTCAATTGGTGTGGGAGATTGAGAAGAATCAGGAGCTGGAGTAGGCAATGGATCCATTGTTCGTGAAATAGGACCAAATGTTAGAGTTTTTTCTGCTTGATTACAATTGTTAGGGGATGGAGGGTTTAACAATGCATGGCAGTATAGCTTACTACTAGAGATGCGCAGATTGACATGATGTATTCAACTAATATTAAGCAACACTTATTGTACGAGTACAATAAGTGTTAAAGTGGATTGAATACCATTTATTATTGCACAAGTTACTGATAAAAAAAAATGATTTTCTTTTATAAAATGGCCAGCCACTGATTTTTTTTATGGTGGTTGGCCAGCCACTGCTTGTAGTTCATGTGGCTGATGATATTTGCGTGAATAAAAAATAAAATTAGACAAGTGTCGGATAATAATTGGTTTACATATTAATTATGTATTAAATAACCGAAATGACTTAATGCATATAACATTTTGTACAATTATGGTCCCTGACTGCGCACCACTTAAGTGTAATAAATATAATGGTAGATAAAAGTACTCGCTCAACAGCCCCGATTTGCATAGTAAATATGGTAGATATGGGACCTGACTTAAGCCACTGAAGTGGAGTAAATACAATGGTAGTTCAAAATTTATTTCAAAATTGATGCAATCTAAATGCAAACCTACCTTGCCGAAATGACTAATACCCAGGACCCTTCAATTTTGCACTATAAATAGAGAACCAGTGGCTGCCTTAGCTGCTCATGCAAGTTAATTAATTGAAAGTAAAAAACAAAACAAAAATTTCGACACAAAATGGCACCAAGTCCGGAATCAAGTCCGGTTCACAATCAAAAGAGGCAAAAGGTTGAAGATGATAAAGTGAGTATACATGCTTATATTAGTATTTCTTAGTTGAGTAAATTGGTTTTCCAATTTCGGACATAATATACAATGATTATTTTATATATGTATATCATATATTTATAATTGAATACAGGAGAAAGAAGAAATGCAGGCTAAGATTAAGGAACTAGAGGGAAAGTTGGCTCAATCGGAATATGATAGGAAAGCAGCAGTTAAACAACAAATATTGAGAAGGATGCAATTGATAAAAAGGACTGAAGATTGCACCAATATGTACAAAGAAGTTCGTCAACTTCTTCATGATGTGCTTCAAGCAGCA